>JAJONY010010561.1:0-14234 GCA_029582405.1 Solanum gandarillasii | reverse complement strand
TATGCAATAATTCAATCAACAAATTAAATGCATGGATCTTAGATTATTATTATAATTATTACAACTAAATATTATATCCGTACGAGTTCAAAGTGCAAGTTTAAATTTAAAGTTTAATATTAATTGTTTAAAATAAATGTGCCAGCTCTAATTAACAAGGCTAATCATATATTATAATTAAGCAAATCTTTTTATTCAATGAAAGTGCTTACATTATGATTTTGTCTTATGGGTGTTGTGTCTGCTCAACTAATTAATGCCACATGTAAGAATTTGAACTTCAAAAAAATCAAATTATTTTACTCTTACTTGAAAATTTAACAAATTTAATCAAAGTAATAAGAGTGAAGAAAGTATGTTGTTTGTGGAATTTGGAATAGCAGAAATAGGTTCGTGTTTTGATTTCAAAAATTATAATAAATTTTTTTCTTGCTATTAAAAATAGATAATAATGTTATAATATTAATTGGAATAAGTGATGTGAAACTAAAAAGTTAGAATAATTGTAAAAAAAAAATGACTTAAGCATGTATTTCTATAATTCATTATTTTCAGATATATTCATATTGAAGTTCGATTAAATTTATATTCGCATCGAAAATCTTATGTTTGAAATAAAACACTCCAAAACAAAGATACTTCATACTCAAAGTTCGAACTGAAAATTTCTTATGAAGAATAAAGGAATATAGAAAATCTCTTATTCATATGATAAAATTCAGATTCACACCGAAAAGTCTCATATTTTAGTTAAAACACTTCATAACAAAGATAAACTTCATACAAAGCTCAAACCTGAAACATCTAATTAAAAATAAAAGAGTATAGACAGATCTATAAGTTACAAGTTATATTTTAACTATCAAAAATAACAAGTTACATTGGGAAAAAAAATTCCCCAATAAACTCTTAAGATATTTGGATATTAGTTAATATGCAAATCTTCCATAGATCTTTTAAACAATAATGTAAGAAGAATTATCCATAATTGAATAAACTTCCTAGATATGAAATCGTCATATTTAAGATCACAAATCTTTCAATTAACACTTAAACCAATTGTTGAACTCCAAGTATTCTAATGAGCTGGAAGTAGATAGCAAAGCTTAGACTTTATACTCTTAATGTTCTTTTTATCTCAAATAAAACAAAAAAAAAACATTAAAAGGAAAGTTCAAAAAAGAAAAAAGAAAAACACATGATGCCCTTTACAAATGGTACAACAATTATATAAACCACTAATGTGTTGGACCAATAAGTAATCCCTCCACCAATAACGATCTTGGCAGAGTAGTAAGTTCATTCCTCCTTAATTAAATGTCTCAAGTTCGAGCACTGAATATAAAGTCGGCTTTGCTAGAGAGTAATTTATCTATCAATGTGAACTTCTCGACGCGAATCTAAATTTAACCGGGCTCTAGTACTAATTCATTATTAATCAGATCGATGTCTCAGATTCGAGCACTAAATATGAAGTTACCTTTGTTAGAGACTTATTTACCTATCAATGTGAACTTCTCAGTGCGAATCTAAATTTAGTCGGGTTCTAGTACTCATTCATTATTAATCAGATGTCTCAGGTTCGAGCACTAGATAGGAAGTTGCCTTTGTTAGAGACTAATTTACCTATCAATGAGAACTTCTCGGGCGCGAATCTAAATTTAATCAAGCTCTAATACAGGTATCGAACATCGGTGGAAACCAAGAATACTTACATGATAGCTCATGTTGCAAGTTTTAAATGTGTATATAGCATGATATATAAGTGCATGCAGCCTTTAGGAAAATAGAATAAGCATTTACTTGTCAATATTCCCTAATTATTGACAAGTTCATGAACTTATCCAACAAACATTAAGGTCTATAATTGAAGATTTTGCAGAAAAAAAGATGTATTTTGTTTTTTTTTTCTCCAGTTTTGTCTGTACTTTTAACAATCCCATGTTTTGAATCTCATAGACAGTAACAATTGGCTTTTGAAATAATGCAATTCCTCATCCAACATATGGCCATCATATTGTATTTACATATGTTAGATTAGGTTCCACTTCTTCTCATGTCTCAAGAATGATTTCTAGTGTCGAGTCAGCTTGCGTGCATGCATAGATATCGAGTAACTCTGCCCCACTAATGCTTAGGTAGATGGTGAGAAATCATCTACTACTGTTGTTTCATTTCACGTGTCTTAGTTTGACTGTGCACGAAGTTTAAGAAAAAATGTCTGCAACTTGTTGTCTTAAACTAAAGATATGTATAATGTACAAACATCTAATCCTTTGAATCTTGATCTAGGTCAAGTACATGTGCTTAACACCTTTTTTAAATATTGGGATTTCATTAATATTTTTTTCACTTCCAAGAAGTTGTAAGCACATCATAATGATTGAGTATTAAAGAAATTAATTAGTAGTTTTAATAAGTAGTTATGCTAATGACCTGTGATTCAGTCTTATCAAAACTGCCTCTATTATTTGCTTAACAACAAATTGTCAGAAAGAAATAATGTTAATTACACTTGACTTTGTTAAAGAGGCATGTTTTATGTCAGTTTATCATGTCAACAGTACCTAATCTTAACATAAACTAGAAAATTAACAAAACCAAACAACCCCTAGTGTTTTGGCTCAATGTCCAAGGTAGTACAACACATGATGTGTGATAAGAGCAGCTTATGTTGCTCGGACTATTCAAAAATGTCGATGGTCATGTGTTTGATCCTCCAAAAGTAGTATAGTTTTCGAGGATTTAATACAGCTACAGCAACATTCCTAGTAAATCCGAGCAACACAAAGAGCAGCACGTCAGGGGCTCAAACCTTACTGGAAAATCAGGTCTTACATGGAAAAAGGGCAGAGGAACGGACCCATTATCCACCTAGTTTATATGTTTAGTAATCAACAACTCACCGGTTATCAAGAACAATGCAAACTAAATATAGAACAAGGGAACTTTGTTCAAAATTAACTTTTTCACTCAAAAGTTTGTAGTCTTCAAAGGCTCAATCCACAAGTGAGATAACACCTAAAGTGCTAAACTCAGATTTTAACTTGGTTTCAATTTACTCATGGCTAAATATTTACCATGTGTACTAAGGACTTGCTCGGACTCTTTGAAAGTGCAACTGAGTTTGTGTCAGATCCTCCAAAAGTAGTGCATATTTGGAGGATCCGACAGCTATGCAGCATCATTTTTAGAGAGTCCGAGCAACATAAGTGGGAGCTCAGCCCTTTGTGACTGTCAGAGTACAACAACAAGATCAACTTCTCAAGAAAAAAAAATTAAGCTAAGAATACCATAGATAAAGAATGAAGTCTTTTTTCTGTTTCTCATTTCTTTCTTTTCCACTTACAAATAAGTATTGGAATTCAAAATTTTACAATTTGCATATTGCAATCTACCACTAGGATGAACAAAACTTGTGTACAGTTGAATAGGAAAAAAAAAAATACTATGGAAGTTTTCTTATGTAAAGAATAAAGGAAAGAATCTCTATGTCATTTTGTCTATTCACAGTGAAAGAACAGACTAATGAAAGAAAAAAAAAACTAATCCTAGTTCAAATGAATATGAAGTTAGGGTCCTTTATGTGGTGGAGAGGAATATTTGCTATTGAGGCAAGATAAAGTTTTGTTCCCCATTGGAGAAAGGGAACAGGAAACCTGCATTACGCGGCTCAGGCTCGTTGGAGTTGATGCTCTTGAAGGGAAGTTCATTTTGAGACGGCAAGCACTTCTCGGGGACAAGCTCACTTGTTCTAAAGCATGGGATTGCAGCTGTGAGGGGTAATCCCTCAAACATCCGATACGAGGTCCAGCTCCTGTGCTCCATTTGCAAGACAGTTGCTTTCCCAACTGATACGATTTAAGATCCTTGTGTGAATTTATCCTTTGGATGATAGATTCATCTGGAATTATCTCTTCTTTACTTTCATCAAGTTCTTCAACGGAAGAGCTGTGTTTTAAATCCATTTGATCTTGTTCAGGAGCAAACAATTCTCTTGCTGTTTTGTATCCGTCTGTTGGTGATTCTGAGTTGGAAATAGATTTAGCAGCTTCACTTTCATTCTTTAACTTCTCTATGAAACCATCATTACGGGGAATTTGAAGATTAGGCAATTTGATACTGAAGTTATGAGATGGTTTTGAATCAGAAAGTTGTATATCAGCAGCTTGCTCTTGCACTTTCAAGTCTCTTTTCTCTGAAGTTGACTCTTCTAGATCATTCTCCTCTGTCTCCAAACCATCTTTTTGTAAGTCGTCCTCAGAAGAGTCGCCTCTGAGGAAAACACCACTCTTCTTGCGAATCGATTCTTCCTCGTCTTCATCAGAATCAAGCTTAACATCATTGAGGTCGACATTGTTCTCTGTCATGAATGAAATGAAATCCTGGAAGTTTTCTGGGGTAGGTCGGTAATGTCCACTATGAGGCCAGACAGCCTGTAGAATTCAGGTAACAAATGCAAAAAGAGTTAGATCGAAATCACGAAATAAGCTGCCAATATGAGTTGAATCAGAAGTGTGAAAATGACTCGAAGGTATATTAACATACCTTCAATACTCCTCGTTCTGCAACTATTCTCCCAGCAGCTAATGTAGCTCCTCCAGCCAAGAAACTAGAATGCTGAAATGTGCCTTTAGTTTTCTTGCCAACGTATAAGGTTTTCGAGGTGCTGAGGACAAAAATCCACTTAGTTCCTTTTGGTCCATCAGTCGTGTCAAGGAGCTTCCCGGTTTCCTTGTAGAAGAGTTTCCCATCTTCCACCTCAACTTCATAAGCCTTTCTTTCCATCTGTAGTTTTAAAAAAAAAAACGATGAGTAAAGTTTCCAAATTCCCACAAGTGCAACTAGCAAAGATACTAATGGACTGATAAATGGAGTAAGGACTTACCGGACCGAGGTACTTAATGCACTGCTGCTGAAGTTTCCATCGAGGGCATTTATCAACAATGTTCACTTCTTTTCCTTCTCCAATATCCAACCTGATTCAGAGAAACACAGTTAGCAAACGAGAAACTTTCATGATGTATTATCGTTAAAACTCAATCATTCATTATCTAGACAATTACCAGTAGAAGAAGGGTTCTTTGCTTTGAGAATGCAACCACTGGACATAATAGAAATGCAAGTTGTGTCCATACCGATGTCGTGGGTCGATCTGTTACACAAAAAGAGCCTTTCCCTTATTAGCAAAATTGAAATTTGGCATAAAACACAAGTTCAGTATACCATTAAAAAGATCTACTTACAGCTTCAAGCCAGTGCTGTAGAGCTAGTTTTTGTGCTTTGCCATTCTTAGATAAGCCCTTGCCAACCTGCATGAAGAAGAAAAAGATCAGCAGAAATCTTAAGAGTAAATTCAAAATCTTTGCAATAACTTTCATCAGCATTTACGAAATGATCCAAAATTTACCTTGGCTGCTCTAGTTCTTGCTCTCGACCAACGAGAAACTGCTGTCTCGTGTTTATCAAGATCAAAAAATGAAATAGAACTATGCTTGAGTTCAGCAAAATCTAATAGCTTCCACCTGAAATTTTCCGAAAAATACATGTCAGGAACATTCAAATCAATAGAGTTTATCGATAGGCTGTTTTTTCAGCATAGGAAACGTACCAGCTTTGCTCTATAAGTACTGCACAGTCAGCTAATTTTCTTCTAGTCCTAAAACTCTTGTACACTTTCTGCAACTTTAAAGCTGCTTCATGTTTGGGGCTGCTAGTATATGCTAGAGGAGATTTTTGAGACTCTCCATTCATGCTTCCTAACCTACGAAACTCACTAAACTCGGGCTTCTCTTCTGATGAAGTTCTCTTTAACTCCATTGCACTTCCCATTGTCCTAAAGCTGACGGTTTTTTCTATCGACATCCTTCCAGAGCCATCTGATTGCAGTATTGTTGGTTCTGTGTCATGGCTCTTAAAGCTAACTGACCGTAGTGGCGTCTTCTGCTCATCATGTCCGAAATCGATAGATTTCACAACGACAGAATCAACACCAGTTTCCGAATCACTTTGAGAGGCTAGTGGGCTCGAAAAGGATAACCCCATACGATTTCAAATCGAATCTTGAATAGCTTATTGAGACCTTAAAATCCTGTCAATAGTAACATACATTTAGAGTTGATTCATTCAAATTATATTAATCAAAATGCCAAATGGAAACACATCAACAAGTAAAACTTTTGTACATCACATTATGAGCTGTACTATAAAGTATAAAGTATAAACTAATATTACCATTTAATCTCCAAATGTAGACAATCAATAAGTATCATTTGCAAGAACCAACTTTTTGCAAATTTTGACTAAGAAGATATTCTTCAAGAAAAAGTTATAATCACTTCATATTTTACATTTTTATATTTGACCAAGTCAAAGCAAGAAGATACAGATTCTCAAAAAACAGAAGAACATTTCCAAGGGAGAATGAATATTACAAAGCTATTAAAGTATGAAACAAAGGCATGAACTTTAAAATATGAATCTATTGGCACTTTCTAATTTACTTAAATCTCTAAAAATCTCAAGAAACACATTCAAAGTGGAAAAAAACAGAAAAGAATCCACATTTGGCAGATCATAATTAAAAGCAGCAACCCCATAAAAACAAAAAAACAAAAAAAGACCAATTTTACAAGATTCTTGAAAACCCAAGTTGCAAAAAACACAAAAAAAACCATGAAAAGAACAATAAAGATTCAAACTTTTTTTTGTTTTCCCATCCAGTGTCTGATACCCGCATTGGGACCTAACTAAATCCGGATTCATACTGGAAAGTTGCATATTGGAGATAATGTGTTCCCTAACAAAGACGACTCTATACTTAAACTCAAACTCGAAACCTTACCACTCCACCCCAACCCTTTGTTGGTAAAGATTCAAACTTTACCTCAATGCAAGAATCTTTGAACCAATAACCCATTTTCAATGTCCCAAACACCTCAGAAAACAAAAATGCATATATTTTTCTAATGAATTCAGCTCAATCTCTAAAAATCCCAAGAAACACATTCAAACAAAGAGAAAAAAAAAAAACAGAAAAGAACCCACATTTGACAGATCATAAGAACAAGAAGCAACCCAACAAAAACACAAAAAGACCATTTTCACAAGATTCTTGAAAACCCAATTTGCAAAAACACAAGAAATCATGAAAAGGGACAATAAAGATTCAATCTTTACCTCAAATGCAACAATCTTTGGAACCAAAAATTGCAAAAAATGGGTATTAGTTTGTTTTTTTGGCTATGATTGATACACAAAAAAAAACTGTTCTTTTTCACTTTTGTGCTTTATGGGTATTTTTCTGAATAGGTGTGCTATAAACAGAATGAATATGAATATACTGATGGCTATTAGCTGATTTATATATACATATATGTGTATGTGTGTGTATAATAGGAGGAAAAGAGAAGACATAGGAAAGTGTGGGGTTGTTGGAGGGGGGGTGTGAGGTGGTGTTGGGAGAGGGGGTTGGGTTGGGTTGGCACGTGGATGGACTTTTTAGTGAGGCTGTAATAAAATTTGTATTTAAAAAAAAAATAAAATAAAATAAAATTTTACTCTTTCAAAATGAAAAAAAAAAAAACATAATTGTTACGCGATCATGTAAAATTCGAGAGGTAATATAAGTAGTTTATGTTGATAATCATATGTATGACGCAAGTATTAGTGACTGTATTTTAAGGTGTATAATAGGAAGTTTAGTCCGATAAAGGCATTAGAGTATGATTTCACATCTCAAACTCGTAACTCATAGATCATATACACGATGATAATTTTTATCGAATTTTAATTAAACTCAGTAAGTACTTAGTAAGGCTGACAATTTTCATTATTTTGTATTTTAACCCTTGTACTCTTTCAAAATGAAAAAATAAAATAAATTTGTTACGCGTTTGTGGAGGATTCGAGACGTAATATAAGTAATTTATGTAGATAGTCGTCTATATGATGCAAGCATTAGTGATTGAGCTTAGAGTGAAATGTAGGAAACTTACTTTAACGGGTGATTTATAGATCATAGAATGATAATTTTTATCGTTACTCCAAGACTCTTCTTCGATTTCAACCAGATTTAGTAAGTACATAGATTTGCCATTTCGTTCTCATTATTTTCTTTTTAATTCCTTATAGTCAATGTGAACAAAATCTAGTTCAAACTTTATTAAGTATGCAAGATTATAAATCATACTCCTATAATTCTTTTAAAACTTGTTGAGCACGAATGGTTTTCATATAGCTTTTTGAAGAATTCCACCCTACTTTATTTTTATTGGAATAAATAAAACCAAGAATTTTTTTTACAGAGAATTTATTTTTATTAAAACTTGAATCTAAGTTCACATTTTATCATATAATTGGAATTTCACTCGACTCAAATCCTTGATTTTCATTTCCATAATATACTTTATTTTCACTTCTAACGCATCTATTTTTTAAAATTATGAAATGAGTCGAAGGTCTATCGAAAATCTTCTTACTAAGGTAGTCAGAACATTAACACAGATATCAAACACCAATCAGGATAATAGGAAAGAGATGACAAATAGGAAGACTTGGAAGAAAAAAAATACAGCTTCTTGTGTGGAAGTCAAATTCTAGTATATATTTAATAATAAAATTCCACACTAATGACATTGACCTAGTATAGATATGAATAAATCTCAATTGATGATGTAAATAGTTAGGTAGTTTCACTAACCAAACATCATAAATACCTTAGCCTCCAAGCTTTTTTAAAAATCAAGAAAAATCTTACAACAATCACCATTAATGTGTTGTTTCATGATCTACAAGAATTAATATATACCCTCCTAAAAAAAAAATTAAAAATCAGCTAAATATTCATCGAAAATATTTTCAACGACTGTTTTTCTGATGAATCGTCAAAAATTGATTAATTTCTAATAGTCGAAAACATTTTCAACGATCATTTTTTTCTGATGAAATGTTATGATTGATTTCTAATAGCGATATATCTTAAGGCGAGATTTAGATATGTTTCATACATCATGTATTATAAGGTCATATAGATAATTAATAGTACTAATTAAATGTTGATTAGTCATAACTCATAATGATGTATTTGCTTAGGTTGGAATTTGGATAGAGGATGTTGATTTTTAATTTTTTTGAGTTTGTAAATATTTGGGAATAAATAATAATATTAATTAGAGAAAAAGTGAAAGCTCAAAGTTATTTGAAACTTCCATGTATACTTCTTAGATGACCCACAAGTTGACTAATTAAATCCCATAATAATTTTATTTTAATAATAAAGAGGGGGTTCGATGAGTTAATAACAACAAAAAGTTTTTTAGATAAGTCTAAAGAGACAGATATTTTTTTAAAAAAATATTTATTTAATGCAAAGAATTTAACTTTAATCAAGCCTACACATTTTTGGTGTCATTTTGTTATACCTCATACTACCTGTCAAAGATTTAATATAAACTTATATATAGGAGTATTATTTTGATTTTTTATTTATCTAGTACATATATAATTGAATGTAAGAGCGATCTTGGAGCAACGATAAAATTGTCTCTGAAGATTCAAGCCGTGAAGCAGTTACTAATGTTTATATTAGGGTAGGTTGTCTACCTCACACACACCTTAAAGTGCGATCCTTTCCTGAATTGTACGTGAACGCGGGATATTTTGTACATCGATTGTCCATTTATATATAGTTGAAGGTTGTGGATTAAATGAGTGGCTACCAAGCATAGTCGTTGCCAATTTAGTTATTTTTATTATTTAATAATTTATATGTTTCTTTTTAATTTCTTTAACATATTATTAGACCAAATTAAATACCATTTATTGGAGTACTTTTTTGAAGAATTTTTCTTGGAGCACTAGAAAATGTCATGAAACCAAATCTTACGTACCCAAGAAGAAAACGTTTGTTGAATTGGTGTATTCTTGGACACAAAAAAAGTTATTTTCAACAACACCAACTTACTATATCTTATTTTTATATAATATTAATATCACTGACTCAAATCTTAATAGGACGGGTCGACACTCTGCTAGCTCCTCCAGTCTTTTGATGAACTCTATCTCTGTGATCAGGACAAATCCATAACACGTATATTGTCCACTTTAAACCTATATAAGTGGCACAATCCATAACGAACCATACAAATTGATTCGTGAGAATTAATATATAGATCGATCGATGGATCGGATGAAGAAATACGATAACTGAGCTAGTAAAGATTGATTATGTTTTTAATTTATTTTTTTTTAAAAAAAGTCTTCATATAGAGTGTGAACAGTAAAAACTTTACACTTCAAATCAACATGCACGCACACATAAAAATGTGTAATTATTCATTAAACAAATAATTAAATAGACAAAAAATAAGTGTAGTATTTTATAGAAAAAAAAAATGCTTTATAGCTAACGCGTAGCCCAAAAAGAAGAAAACAATAAAACTCGATTAATTAAATTATATATAGTAATATCTGTATTTTTATTTTTTATTTTTTTGTGGAAAGTATTAAGTCAAATCCTTATACTTTATTAGCAATGAAAATAATCTTTCTTTTTATATTGATAAATAATATAAGAAAATTACCCCATTTCAAATAATTCATGCATAATTTTTCATTCGAGAAGAAGCAATCATTAGTGATCTGAAAGTATTTTTGAGCTACTTAATTAACAAAGAATGTGTTCTAAGCTACTTTATTTACGGTAAGAATATGCATTTTGTGGAGAAAAATAAATGGAGGGAAAATTATCTAATTTCAATCAATTTAAGGATAAAATTGATATTTTACATTTTTTTAAAAAATTATAAAAAAGTTATGATGCAAAGAGATGTTTTTCATTAAAGTTTTGGTTATATTTTTTTTTCTTTTTATATTTTTATAGAAAAGAAGAATCTGACTTTTGCTCTTTTGCTTAGGAGGGATATTTGACCAAACCAAAAGTTGCAACAAAAATAATAAAAATAATAGTTCGGCACAAAATGTAGGTGTTTCCCACTAAGCTAATTTACATATTTATTTATTTAATTTAATTAAATGTATTTTTTTTCTACTAAATGCCAAAAAAAAAAAAAAAAGAGGATAGGATTCAAATAAAAGTTAGACATGCTTTTGAAGTTTGGAAACTACTCCCTCCACCCTAAATTAATTTTCATTATCCATTTTCGAAAGTCAATCGACTAATTTTCGAAGCCAAATTAGATAATCATATTAATTCAATATATTACATTAATATTTTAATATTCAAAAACTGTACGATAAGTATTATAAGTCACAACTTTTGTCATGCTAATTTGATATATAAAAAAATCAAATTTACATAGTCTGATTCTTAAGAAACAAAACATGATAACTAATAATGGAGGGCGAGAATAAATAAAAAATTCGTAAATATTAAGGCATTTACATAAAATTATATTGGTCATAATAATGTAATAAGCAATGAAAAGAAACAAGAAACCTACACAAAAAAAAAATTTCTTTTAAAAAAACATTATATATATATTATTATTTTTTCTTATAACAACTAGTTACTAATATATTATAATTATAAAGTGTCTCACATAAATAAAAAAACTCAAACATGAAGTCAAACCCTAAAAACCTCTATTTTGAGGTATGCAGTGTCATTTTCTCTAGACATTTTTTTTTAATACTACTAGTAATAAAATTGCAACTTCCAATTTTCTTTTTAACAATATAAAAAACAAAAATTCTTACACCATAATATAAAATTATTATTTGACTAAAAAATAATAATCAGACATTACATGACATATCCAACTGTCAAATTTCAGATCTCCATGCAAACCTAACAATTGCTCCTATTATTATTATTATTATTATTAATAAAACTTTATTTTAAAATATTTTTTATTTTAATTTAAAGTAGTACTTTTAAGTACAATTAATATAAGTAGATAATTCTTTTCCCATTTTGATGGGTACTTTGTACCGTACAATGAGCCGGCCTTGGCTCACATATCCACGTCTCCGCATGCAATTGGACCACGTGGTTTTGTCTCTTTTTAATATTTTTTTCGATTCGTATTATCTGTCTTTAATAATTTTTGTAAATTATTCTTTGATCGTTAGCTTGTGTGATGATATGAGAGTGAAAAAAGTAGAGAGAAGAATTAGACAGTGAACGCTAACTACGTACGTACTTGGTCGTGAGTGTAATCTTTTTTAGGGTGTAAACCCTAAATCCCTAAACTAAATAGTGATATTATTGTTACTCTTTCTTAATCACATGAATCATTGGCTCTAAAATATGTAGATCTAATTTAAGAGAGAGAGAAAAAGATGAATGATAAAGTTGATTCCGATCTAATGTGTCAATGATTTATTCGTATCGATAATTATATGAATAAAAAAACTCCTCATATCAGATATAAGTTATTTTGTATTATTTAAAAAGACTCGAAACGACTCATATTTTACGATCATGATGAGACAAGTGTATCTCATTGAGATACATTGACGTTGTTGGTTCTTACCATATTAATGGTGCAATGTCATATTGCCACCAAGCTTTAATTAGATCACTTAATTAATACTGTATATATTATTCATAAAGTTAGGTGTCATTATGTAAAACCGACACAAGAACACTATATAAAAATAAAAATTAAAGACACAAGAATTGTGGTCACTAATTAAGCTCGTAATGCATATAAATTATCTATAAACATGTAATACGTGTTTCAATTTATAAAGCATATAATACAATAATATATATATAAATATACTCAGTATAATTTTATAAATGGAGTTTGAATAGATTAGAGTATATGCTGACTTTACGCTTATCTGTTAAAAATAGAAATCTTATTTCTAATAATCCTCCGACTTAAAATAAAACATTTTCAAGTAATTTGAAAAGAGAAATACAGAATTGAGAGCAATAACATCAACGAAATAATTTGAAATAGAGAGCAGTAATAGCAACAAAATAATATGATAACGTACTAAAACACAAATAATAACTAAAATCGAAGAATATGAACTACAAAAATAGTGCTAATACTATTGATAACAAAAAAATAATAATTAAGTCCCAGTATTAAAAAGTATATACCACCAATTCAATTGACACAATAATCTTCATATTGTAATCAAAGTTGGAAACACAATATATTTTAATCAGATTTACTGTTTACCAGTGTTTGCATATAATGATACAAAAGAGTTAGCTGTACAAAGTCATTTTTCAAAAAAAGAAAAGGGACTTTGTCTAGCTAAGCAAGACTATATTTTGTTTATTAATTGAGATTATTTAATTAGATATGTATGCAAAATGTATTAATCAAAAGTATCGAAATCAGGACTTAAAAGAATGAAAAAGTTATGGCAAAAAATACTATCTTGTTTAAAAGATCGTGTTAGATTTGTATTCAAAATGTATCAATCATAAGTCTCAAGTTCAAGACTTGATGAAAACACCGATCTAATAAGAAACGCTACTAATAAATTAACTACATTCTCTTATTAAAAAATGTATGACATATTTAAACCCATAATCATTTTTACAAAATTAACTTAGTTATTAAATAAAGTTATTTTAATATTATTTTTTTATAAACATTAATGTACTAGCTAAATTCATACTTTAAATATATTTTATTCATTAAATTGATTTATATCATTCAATTCGAAAGAGAAGTTTTGCCGGCATGAGGTTGTGAAAATTGAAAAAGAATGAGTGAGTAACCAGCACAGCAGTAGCTGGAGACCACAACAAGCTCCTATTTTTATTTTTATTTAAAGTTTTGTTCGACATTCGATATTTGTATTACGATTCGATTAAATTCTAATTCACATACATTGTAGAATTCATTTCCGAGGATACACGCACTCCCAATAGAATTTTTCTTATTTACACAAGTTCAAATCCAAGATCACTAATTAAGAATGAAAAATTTCATCTCACACCAGAACTCATATCGATAATAACTAGAGGTGCACCAAAATTTGAACATTATCATGATCTGGAAATCGACATTGTCACACTTAGTTTTGAATTTACCTCTAACTAATTAGAGTCCGGAGCCTAAAGGGTAAAAAAAATTGTCAAAAATTCCAAAAGGGTACATCACTTTTTATTCTAGCCAAAAGGGCAAAATCGCTGCATCAGCAGCGATTTTCCTCTGACAAAAGGACGAAATAGCAGAGATTTCGTGTAAAAAAATTTTTTAATTTTTTTTTATTAAAAATCGCTGCCACAGCAGCGATTT
>JAJONY010010560.1:0-18097 GCA_029582405.1 Solanum gandarillasii | reverse complement strand
TGGTTTGAGGTTATTAAATTATTACAATTGTCAGTTCTTTCGTTGGCATGCAACAAATCCTGTGGCTTTATTTATGAGGCCTGACAAACCTAGATGGAAATTACATAACAAGGATGTGTTCACAGTGAAATCATGTTACTGGAATCTTAACACAAGGCATTTGGCCTTGGAAGTTAATCTGGAAGACCAAATGCCCCCCAAAGGTAGCTTGTTTTTGTTGGTTGGTTTGTAGAAAGGCTTGTTTAACACATGAGGCCTTACAGAAAAGGGGATGGCAATTTTGTTCAAGATGTGTCATGTGTGAACAGGAAGCAGAAGTCAATGACCATCTGTTCCTTCATTGTAAGCAGTGTTGAGCCTATGGAACATGTTTTTGGTTCTGTTGGGAGTTAAATGGGTGATGCCTAGCACAACAAAGGAACTACTAAATAGCTGGAAAGGTATTGGGAACAGAGGAAGAAATGAACACTGGTGGAGAACTATCCCTGCTTGCATATGGTGGACCCTCTGGAAAGAAAGAAATTTAAGAAGTTTTGAGGGACAAAAGACTAACTTTTTTTTTTTTGAGAATGGTAAAGTTGTATTCATCAGCAATGAGGGTATGCTGGCAACCAAACAAAAATAAAAAATAAAATTCAAAGGCCAAGTAGTCATGATTACAAAGAGCCTAGGAAATCTACTACCTGATCTACTTCATGTATACCCTCTTCTTTACACCAAAAATATAGAGTATTAATGCAGTTTTCTTTAACTTTCTGCATTGGGTTAGTAATATTCTTTTTTGAGAAATTGGGTTAGTAATATTCTTAAAGCACCTATTGTTTCTTTCCTTCCAAATTGACCACCATATGCAAGATGGAACTAGATTCCACCATTTTTTCTGTGTTTTACTCCCCCCTCTTCTCATCCAACAGTTTAGTAGGTCAGCAGTATGCTCAGGCACCACCCAAGGATCTTGAATAATGCTTTGAAACATATACCATATCTGGGAAGTCACTCTACAGTGAAGGAACAAATGATTGTTTGTTTCCTCCTTCTCATGGCAAAAGAAGCACCTAGAAACAATCTGAAATCCTCTTTTTTTCAGTCTCTCCTGAGTCAGACATGCTCTTCTGCACACTGACCATGTGAAACACTTTATCTTGGTTGGGGTGTTGGATTTCCAAATTTGTTTCCAAGGTCCAAAAATGCCCCCCGGGTGTGTTGCCAGGTCTCTTTTGTACATTCTTCCAACAGAAAATTCCCCATCCCTATCATGTTTCCATCTGATTGCATCAGGATTAGTGTTGAGTCCCGGAAAATCTTCCAACCTTTGCAGTAAATTGGCTACTCTATCCACCTCCCAGTCATTTAAGAGCCTCCTAAGGGTTATATTCCACCCTTGCTGAGACCACATCTCAGCAATAGATTCTCCAGGGTTGTCGCAAAAAGAGTACAAATCTGCAAAGTCCTCCATGAGGGAGTTCTGTCCTATCCACTTGTCTTTCCAAAAAAGGATCCTAGTCCCCTCACCCACCTTGTAGCATATGTTCCTCGCTAGTTCTGGCCACAAATTTCTGATAGACCTCCAAACTGAGACCCCAGAGGTGCTGGTCACAGTGTTGGATGTCCATGAATCAGTTTGTCCATACTTGCTAACAATAACATCCTTCCACAGAGCCTGCCCCTGGGACAAAAGACTAACTTACAGAAGGTTAGAATGAATTGTATAAGCCTTTTGTTTTTTTGGTGTAAACAGAATCTTGTAGGGGATATAGTAGATTTAGTTGATTTTATAGGAAACTTGTAAAGTATACCCATGGGTGGGATGTAAGTTTCCAATTCATCATTTTTTGGATGATGAATTTTTTGGTGTGAATACAAAGTTACCCTTCTCTCAAAAAAAATCCTGTGGCTTTATTTTTGTTTAACAATTTTCATATTGAAGTTGGAAATAAATATTTTGTTACCTCTTAGTTTTTTTTTCTGGTTATTGCAGGCATTACGTACAATCTTACAGTTAGGTGTGAAGCCATCATGGTTTAATACATGGAGTACAACCACAGATGACGCGAACCACCAAGTTCCTGGAACTCCAACATCTGGAGATCTTCGTAACCACATGATTGAATCACCCCGCATTGGCGATTCTGTAGTGCCTGAGATGCTTCTCAAAGTACTGGAGCCTTATCGTAGAGAAGGTATTATTTTAGTGTAATATTATATTATGTTGTAGGATATATTATCTAGCAGCATTTATACTTAAACTTTGCATAAAAGACAGTACACTTGGTGAAGTATTTGACATGTTTCTACGTCTGTTACTCAAGGGTGCATACTTAATGATGAGATGGTTAGACTCTATGCTGGTCTAGTGGATAAAGGTTCTGCAGTAAGGTTTGCCTTTGCTGCTGCTATATTTGGGGAACCCATGGAAGCTCTTTTCTGGCTGCAATTATCGCGAGCTCTAAACTACTGGATGAAAAGATTGACTAACAAGTCTCCAGCAAGAGTCCCTCAATCAGCTTCCACGTCAGAACTTGATGAAGTATCTATGTTAAATAGGATATCATCAAAGGGAAAGTCGGGGACCGAAACGGGGAAAAATAATTCTTTGGTTAGTATTATCAAATAAATTCTGCTGAGTGTTCATGAAACAGATAATCTGCTCATAGTTTGACCTCTTAACTGTGTGTCTGCTCACCAATTTCTCAGGAATGGTTTTTCACCTTCTAAGTTAGGTGCCTTTAGTGGCTTGCCAAAAACAAAAAAATAGAAGAAGAAGAAAGGAATTAGGTGCCTTTAATTCTATTCCCAGGATATCTGTTAATCTTATGGCTTCTCTCCGGCAGGGAAATGGTCAACTTCAGCTGATGGCCTTTGAACAAGAAGAGTTGTGGGGGCGTGCTAATGAGCAGATTCCTTGGCATGAAAAGCTGGAAGGAGAAGAGGCAATTCAAAACCGTGTACATGAGTGAGTGGCCTCTATATAACTGGTCTATTTATATCTGCTTATGCCAACACACCAAGATTGTTGGTCAATGAGGTTGACAGGGTTGGCCTAGTTTAGTTTGAAACTTGTATATCCTCCAATCTGTAAGTAGTGAATATGAGAATACTTAGCTTTGTTAATTGTCAAGGCAGGAAATAATCTGAAACTAACAGTCAAGAAACTACACCAAAATCAGAAGAAAAAAAAAGAGGCAAGAACTAGAGGCCGAGAAATGGTAGACCACAGCAAAGAGATAACTGAAACTTAAAGGCAAAACAACAAGAAGTAATCTGTAACTAGGCAGAGAGGCAGAGAACAAGAAGAAAGAAGAAACTAGTAAGATAGATCAACAAGATAGGTTTCAGAAATAATAACCAGAACATGAAGGAAAGAGAATGAGAGAGATAGAACCTGGTCATTAGCATTACCATCCAAGTGATGAAGTCCAGAATACTACTGATGCATACTGTCATAAGCTTCAACAAATTAGTGATTGAATGATGAATCCCATCTTGCTTTTATTTGCTCTTCTGAAATATTTGCATTGTTGAGTGTCTACATGGAGGAGCTCACATTGCCAAAATGAGAAAGTGTGTGTGTGTGAGATATCTCTTGATGCACCCCTAGTGGTTGGACTGAATGCAGATGCTTTTGAAATGATTGAGAGTTACATTTATTAAAGAAGAAACAGAATCACGAGTCTGTTATTGCAAATATTCCTGGAAATCTCACCAGTCCCTGAAACTAGTGACGTAACAGAACCAATATCATTTATTGTTTTCTTTAGGAACAACAGAACATATAAAGGAATTATTTTCATCAAAAAAAAAAAAGAACATATAAAGGAATCAAGAATTAGGGTTTTCATCATATGAAAATTAATTTCTGGCCTTCACATGCATTTCATTAGGTGACTGTCATTTGACCTTGAATTGTTGAATAAGATAGCTTTGTTTCTGATTACCAGATTAGTATCGATTGGAAACCTAGAAGCTGCAGTTAGCTTACTGCTCTCCACGCCTCCAGAGAGCTCATATTTCTCTGCAAATGCCTTGCGTGCTGTTGCCCTTTCTTCGGCTGTATCGACGTCTTTACTTGAGCTGGCTGTGAAGGTGCTTCTTCGTTTCAATGTTTCATTTTATCTTTTCCAGATAAATTCCTTCTCTTTCTTTGTGTTGGTGTCTTTGTTAAGTCACTTGTTGTGATGCTTGTGTAGGTTGTTGCTGCCAATATGGTTAGAACAGACCGGTCCTTGTCTGGAACACATCTTCTTTGTGCCGTTGGCAGGCATCAAGAAGCTTGTTCTCAGGTAATGTTCTCCATATGTTTTCTCTTTTGTTAATGATCTTGATGCATTGAACATAAATTGATTGATGCTAAAGTTACATGCCTTCATTTTATTGAACTTTAATGGGCTAGATTTATCGACTATCTGCAGTGTACTTATTGCAGATTGAGCTTGATGCAAGATTAAATCTTATAGCATCTTGATCTATTCACTTATCTTTCCTACTTGGTGGAACCATTCACTGTTCTTGTCTGGTTCTATGTTCTCAGGCTGATTTCTGCATGTTGAAAATTGTGACTAGCTTGATAAATGATAGATGTATGAAATATACACATATATTGTATATATGTATGTATGTATAGGTCGGGGCATCTTTTTCCACCATGTTAAATCATTAACTAAAAGCGAGTGAAGAATGATGTGATGTGTATAAATCGTGCTTGGTATGGTGGACTTCTTTTTTCCGAAAATCAGTTTCCAGTGGGAAAGGAGGACACTAGTAAGGTTTTTCCTGAGTTATTGTAGTATTAGTATTTTTGTCCCTATCATATTAAACCAAGCACATATAACCTTTAATTAAACTAAAGGTTCAAATTTGGTCCTTAAACTGACGGAAGTCAACTGACAGTAATCCGTATTAATGAAAATGCTGGTTCCATTGCGCTACTTCAAGGTCAAATATGGTATTTTACCATCTCATAGACTGGAGCAATGTTTCTAGCCTCGTTTTTATCTAGTGATGAAAAATTTCCCAAATCCTGCAATTGAATTGCGAGCAAAAATTTTGCTGCTCTGAAGGGTGCTGGTAGGGATTGTGATAAGGAGGATAAAGATGAGTTGCTGTGTAAGAAGCAAGACTTACAATGTCAATGGTACAATTGCACATTATCTGAATTAAGCTGAAGCATGCCCTTGAATGAGATTTTGCCCATTGGAGATTTTAGTAGTGTGAAATTTTTAGCTCCTTTTGATCTCGGTGAGCGTGTTGAATTAATTAGCTCCTTTGTGAGGATATTTGATGAGGAAACATTGTTAAGGTCCTTGCAGTCTTCTGTCAACTATTGGAAGGTGCTGACTATGAAGTTATGGGTGGAATGTGACAGGGATGATGAATAGCATAATGAATTTAAAACTCATTTTGACTCCACAAAACAATCACTTATTGAGTGATTGGAAGGGAGGCGATATTTATTGATAAGAGTGGAAGTGCAGTAATTAATAGGGAGCTTGTAATTTTGGTTAGGGCTGTAAATTTTTGAAGGTGGCCAGCATGTCCTTAATGCTGAAGAATACAACTTTACCAATGTTCAAAAAAAAAGAATGGAAGTGCAGTTCTTGATTTTGTTTGTCCGATCCACTCCATCATGGTGAAATTGGAGGCAGTAAGATGAATAGAAACTGTAGCGTGCCTGGAAATTACTGGTTGTAACTATGCTGCTTGGACTCTTTAAAAATACCGCTGATTGTGTGTTGGATCCTCCAAAACTATCTATTTTTGGAGGATCTGACACGGGTCTGGCAGCATTTTTGGAGGGTCCAATCAACATGGGTTCCGATCTCTTCAGGAATGTTCAATGTCTTTGAGAGACACCCTAGTTATCAGCATGTCTTCAGATTACATTCCTTTAAGAATTTATAGGTGAAGAATTCAACACAGTTCCAAATCCCGAATTGCCCTTGGAAAACATTAAAGTGCATTGGATTCAGTCCATGTCAGGATCAAAGTATCTAATATATTTCAAGGTCAAATGCACTTTAGTCGGTTAGTCCAATAATATGGAGAAGTTGTTTTTTAGAAAAAGGCAGCAACTCATGGGCCAAAACTGCCTTTTCCTTGTGGGAAATGTTTTATTCAAGAAATGTTGTTTCCACCAAAATCGGGATAATGACTTTCCATTGCTTTTGGGAAACGTCATTCTCTTTTGCAAATATCCCAACCTTTACTCCTTATCACTTGCTTTAACCACTTTTGGATCTTTTTGTTAATTTTCATTTGAATACATTTATTATCAATCTGTAATACTCAAAGATATCACCAAGACACTATCATCAAAATCTATCTTGCACTTTATACGTTTAAGCTGTGACAATTACACCTATACCCTACCAAACACCAGAAAATTATCCAGGAAATGTTTTTCCAGGGTAAAACATTTTCCACTGAAAATATTTTCGTTTGTTCCAAATGCACCCATAGCTGGGTCGTGTTTTCATCTTCGTAGTCCTCTAACTAGGGCATCTTCTGTAGTTTCTTACATGCTACAAGTTTTACTTCCTCTTACTAATCTATTTTTCTGAGAATTATTCCTTTCATTAGCCATTATAAATGGACTTGCACAGATTTTGCAACTCCAGTTACATGCCACATTTCATATTTCTCTACTTGTTGGTTAATTTCATGTTGTATCTATTTGTCAGTTACAAGATGCTGGATGCTGGACTGATGCTGCAACATTAGCTGCAACACATCTTAAAGGAACTGATTATGCAAGGTTAGTACCTATCTCTGATAGAAGAGAACATGGAAGTTCTATGACCACTATGATTTGCTTACAATATACTTGTCAAAAATGGTGAACTTAAAATTTCGGTCCTACAGGGTTTTGCTGAGGTGGGCTCAGCATGTTCTTCATTCTGAACACAACATTTGGAGGTATCATCTTTTCTTCATATGGTATTTTCCAGAAAACACACGGTTCCCTTAATTAGTAATAACTCAATGCAGGGCACTGATCTTGTATGTTGCTGCTGGTGCACTGCCTGAGGCGTTAGCTTCTCTTCGTGGGGCACAACAACCAGACACAGCAGCCATGTTTATACTGGCTTGCCAGGAAATCCATAGTGAGTATCTATCTAGCTTGGATGATGAATTAAGATCTTCAGATAAGTTGGTTAACTTGCCTGGACTGAACCCAGAAAGTGAAGATGTCCATGCAGTTGGTGAATACTATGGACAATACCAGAGAAAACTGGTCCATCTTTGCATGGACTCCCAACCTTTCTCCGACTGAGAAAACTTTTGCTGGGATTCCTTTTACAACGTGTCTTAAGATCTCTGTCTCAACAATCCGAGTGATCAGAACAAGCTCCCCATCCTTAACCATATATTTGAGCTAAAAACTCGAGACATTTAAGCGATTGTCATTAAATGCCAAGACCCTTGCCCGAACTACAGTTTGGCATCAGCTCAGATTGAAAAGAGTTAAGCCTGTCAAATTAAAGTTATCCAATACAGAAGTAATTTCAGTTCTTTGGGGGTCGACCATGGCAGAATGGACGATGCTTTCAACCTGGTTGCAGTTGTTCTTGACATGTATACGACTCACAATTTCATACCACTGAGATGATTGTTCTGTTCAAAAGTTTTGTGCCATAATACACGTCCTTTGATAGCTTGCCACATTGCAAGATCAATTCTTTTGTATTAGAATGGAACTGTAAATTGATTGATTGATTATGTAATATCATTGAGTTATTGAGTTCATACCTTCATTGTTAAGGGGTGACTGGGTGTCAAATTGACGGGTTATTAGAAAGGTTTTAGAGCAAACAGAAAATGTTTGGTACAAAAAATGAAGTTGAAAATTCTTATAAAGTTAGGATATTGCGTGAAGCCCCATAACCCTTAGATAGCATACGACTATGTAGATGTTGAAGAATCTGCCCGAATAGGGGAGGGCAAAGTCGTGTATGAGCATGAAGGAGTATATTAGAGTTCGGAGCCAAAAGGGCAAAAATTTGTCAAAAATTTCAAAGGGCAACATTTAACGCCCAAATTAACGTCGTTGAAATCAGGTCAAATTGAGTAAGGCTCAAATTTCTATGCGCCTGGTAATGAGAATAAAGCAGTAGTAAATTGGATAATTTTAATTCGATTATAATCAAATCTTATATGATAGTAAAACTTAATCTTCTTTTTCATCATATAAGATTTGATTATAATCGAATTAAAATGATCAAAAGAAAAAGTATTTTCTTTGAGTCAAACTTCCTATCGCCATAGGTTCGTAACCTAAGTAACGCTGTGAATAAAATAAAATTAAAAAAGTAATAATTAACCTTGCCAAAAATTACATATTTTGACCAAAAACATTTAATGTTGCTTTCCTGAACATTTATAGGAATAATAAAGTGGACTAAATGTAATAACTGTATCTTAATATATAAATATTTTAACCATGGCTAGATAATTCATAGCATTTTCTCAAAAACACAGACACAATATATAATCAACGGAAAAGAGTATTGAAAAATATTTCAATTTTGGCTGAAATTACTGTTACGATACCAAACTTTATGGATGACCTTTTACCCCCTGCACTATTTAATAGTGTATTTTAAAGAGATAAGTGTCAAAAACACACCTAAATTTTTTTTTTTTTGAGTTTCATACCTAAACTATTGAGAGTGTGAGTTTCATACCTAAACTATCACATTTTAGTTTGAGAAACACACCTCTCTATTTTATATCACTCTCATCATGGTATGTGTAATACACTCTCTCTGTTATTTTAAAGAATTTCCATATCACACTCCACATGGACAAAACATTCAACCTTGACAAAAATTAAATAAATTATTAGTATTAGTAAAAATTAAAAATTAAAAAATTATTGTCCAAAAAAATAATATTTCTTTAATAAAATAAAATGTAAAATATTTTTCTTACCCCACTCCATCACTTTCTCTCACTCCCCACCCCACCTCGGCCCTTTTTATTATTATTATTTTTTTAAATTTCTTTTATAAAAGTATTTATTTTTTTTACTTCATCTCCTCCCCCCCCCCCCACCCCGCCCCTCAAATACTAATTTAGATATTATTTTATTTTTTAAAAAAAATAATTCTACCCCACCTAACCCTCCGCATCCAATTTTTTTTCTCATTGTTAGATATATACATATCGAAAATATTTTTTACTTGCCGCCGCAAGATTTTTTTAATTTTTTTGTTTATTTATGTTATATTCGGTACACTAGTAGAATTTTTTTTTTC
Source organism: Solanum gandarillasii (assembly GCA_029582405.1). Classification (NCBI taxonomy): domain Eukaryota; kingdom Viridiplantae; phylum Streptophyta; class Magnoliopsida; order Solanales; family Solanaceae; genus Solanum; species Solanum gandarillasii. The sequence goes on along the minus strand of JAJONY010010560.1, from coordinate 8,843 downwards.
TAAAAATATATGTACGTACATATCTAACACAAAATGAGAAAAATGTAAAAAAAAAAAAAAAAATTAGGAGTGGAGGATTAAATAGGATGGGGTAAATTTTTTATTTTTTTAAAAATAAAATAATATCAATTTTTTTTTTGGGGGGGGAGGGGGGTGAGGGTTTGGAGGGGAGGGTGAGGGTGAAGTATGAATTTTTTAAAAAGATTTTACAAAAGATTTTTTTAAAAAAGGATGGGGGTTGTCCAGGAAGGTTACGTGGAGGAGGTGGTGGAGTGGGGTAAGAAAAATAATTTTTTTATTTTTATTTTTATGGATAGTAATATTTTAATCTTTAATTTTTAATTAATATTAATAATTTATTATTTAATTTTTGTCAAAGTGGAATATTTTATCAATGTGGAATGCCATGTGTCAAAGATTTTTTAAAATAAAAGAGAGAGTGCATTATACACACCACTAAGGTGTGTTTCTCAAACTAAAAAATGATAGTTTAGGTATGAAACTCACACTCACAATATTAGGTATAAAACTAAAAAAAGAGAGATAGTTTAAGTGTGTTTTTGACAGTTATCTTTATTTTAAATGTATATATGTGCTCACGTAGACACGTTATTATTTATAATTATTCAATATTTATGATGTCCATGTGAGCACATATATACCTTTAAAATACACTATTAAATAGTGAAGGGGGTAAAAGGTCCTTTCCAAAGTTTGATATCGTTACGGTAATTTCGGTCAAAGTTCGGATATATTTCAGACCTTTTTCCCTATAATCAAAGTATAAATTATGGCAAAAGTTTCAATTTACTACTGCTTTCTTTCTATCATTACATTTTTGTCAGGTCTCGTAAGGCGCAACTGTCGTGCGTCTTACAAGACGCTGACAGCGGTAAGGCACATAAAAATTTGAGTCTTACCCAGTTTGACCTGATTTCAACGGCGTTAATTTGGGAGTTAAAAAATGTTGCCCTTTTGGTTCTTAACTGAATTTTATTGCCCTTTTGGAATTTTGGAATTTTGTTTTCACCCTTTTGGCTCCGGATTGAAAGGTTTAAGGGCTTGCAAAAACATTAGTATAAGTTAAGTTACAAGCGACAATACTAGTGAGCTGTATAAGATCCAATTTTTAATGAGTATATCCACAACTTATAAAGATTTAAGAGTTGAATTGCCCATCAAATTAAACATCTACGAGTATAGTTTTCATCAAAACAAACCACTCATCAATTCGACTTTGACACAAGTTATGCATGATTTACGACCTATGCGGCTATAAGTTATGCATGATTTATGACCTATGTGGCTCCAAAGTGGGTGGCACGTGCATGAAACCAAAACCTTGGTTCGACTTTGACACAAGTTATGCACGATTTATGACTTATGTGTCTACAAGTTATGCACGATTTACGACTTATGCGGCTACAAGTTAGGCACGATTTGTGACCTATGTGGCTCCAAAGCGGGTGGCACGTGCATGAAACCGAAATTTGGTGCATTAGAGGTGCGTCGCATTAAATGGGTAAGTTCATAAGCAAAAGTTATTGATGCAATTAAGAAATCTGTAATGGATGTAGTTAATCTAGGAGATAGACTCAAAGAAGATGATAGCCAAACCAGGGTTATAATTGAGAATTGAGGTTGGATTGAATGTAGAAGAGAAAGAGAGAATCAGATTTTATTTCATGAATACCTCATCTTACATGCAGTTGCTACATTTATAGAATTGAATCTAATAACAAAATCTAAAATTATAATTGCTACAGCTAACCGCTCCAATAAACTCTAACTAACTTGCCACATCACCTACTATTTTTGCCACCTCAGCTCGTGTACACCTAACTTGTATCAATACCCCTTGCTGAAGAAAATCCTTGTCCTCAAGGATGAAATGTAGGGAACCTATGCAGCAACTCAGATTCAAACTCCAAGTAGTTTGAGTGTCATCAATACCAAACCACTTCACCAAGACTTGTCCCACTTCTCTATTATTCTTCACAAGCCTTCTGTCGAGAACAACCTTAGGACTAGGTCAATAGGGACTGGAAAGGTGGAAAACAGGAGGATGATTGATGATGGAAGGAACTTCAAGGCATCTTTTTAGTTGGGAAACATGGAAAACTGGGTGAATAAGAACATCAGTCGGTAGCAACAACATGTAAGCCACTGCTCCAATCCAAACTGGATGGCACGTGCATGAAATCGAAATTTGGTGCATTAGAGGTGCGTCGCATTAAATGGGTAAGTTTGTAAGCGAAAGTTTAGTTTATAAGCAATAGGTTGAGGATTCACTTTTCATTTAATCTAGTTTTGTCTACAAGCGATAAGTTGGGATTCATTTCTCTTCTTTGACGTTTTGGTTAGCTAAGACTTTTTCGTCATGATCTTAGATTATGGATTCAAGTAAAAAGATCATATTTTATATCTCCATCAATTGTTGGGGTAAAGTTTAGGTAAAGTTTCTCATCCTTCGTCTCTCGACATCTGAGGTAAAGTTTCTCATCCTACGCTACCCTCATCAATATAAACTTTCCAATGTTTGGACAAATAACTGTGTACGCCATTATACTTTGAGATCCATTAAATATTTTATCTATTTCTTTTTCATCCTACGCTACACTCGACAATATACACTTTCCAATGTTTGGACAAATAACTTTGTACACCATTATACTTTGAGATCCATTCAATACTTTATCTCTTTCTTTTTCTTTCTACAAGGATGAATAATAGTTTAAGGACAATTTTGGGGGGAAATGAGAAAAAGAACAACAACAAATCTTACATAAAAAATAATGATTCTCTTGAAACTTTAATCAAAAGAAAATGAATATCAACAAACAATAATACCTTAAAACGAGAAATGGTCAGCCCCAATTTTTTTTTATATAACCAGTCATTTATACGTGTTTATAGTTTATACAAAGAGTCGGTATCTTATTATATAACTTGAAAAATGTTCTTTCGAGTTAATAATATGTTAGTCATTTATTACAATATGATACATTGATTCTTGCTTTCAAAAATCTTATTGATAGATAATAAGTTTTAAGTAGTTTAATTCAAAGTTCTAAAATATCAAATAAAGTTTTATTGTTATTTAAACTTAAAAATTTGAGAGGAAAATTTACTACATTCCTACTATCGCAACTATATAAAAAAACGAATGAACTTTTCTAAATATTAATAGTAACATTTTTTTATATATAGCTATAGCCTACAGTAATTTAGCCATAACAATCCCAACATAATTGAATTGCTACTTCATCAAGTAGAGAAGAAAAAACTCACAGATTGCAACAATAGGAATGTAAACAAATTAGAATAACATTACATATATAAGCTATTTCTCTTGCCAAAGTATTCCAATTCTTGCACTTGTCTTCAAATATTCTCTTATTTCTCTACTTATACAATGGTAGACATTAAAATTTTGTAGGACTCTAAAGACGTGTTTAATTCGAGTTGGGACTTTACAAGGTGTGTTCAATTCCAATTAGAATTCTCGGAGGCTATTCAACCCTAAACTCTAGAGCTAGTGGTTCAATGACACAGGTTCATCGAGGTTGAAGACATGTTCATGTGGTTTCAAAACAATCTGCAATCAATTTGTTGATAAAGAAGACTTTTGTCCAGCTACATGTGGAGAAGAGATTTGAATCATATTTTCAACATTTCTATTGTTGCATCTTTGAAAATAAAAAATAAAATATTTTTAAAATCATTTTTAAACCATATATTTTAAACTTTATTTTTAACCATGACAAACAGATTATGTGAAGAACAAAGATATCATGCATGTGAAGAAGGCAGATCAAGTTTTGTCAAGAAAATCCAGCCAAAAGTGAAGATTTGTTAGGGTTTTGCCCTGATTTTCTTACCATATTTGAGTTTTAATTTTACTCGAAGGAAAGTTAAAGCATTACCATAATTATTTTTTTACTTTTCATGAAAGTAAAATATAATTCTTTTACATATTTGGTTATTCTTTCCTTATAAGAAAAGTTTGGAGATGTATAAATTAAAGATCTTCATTCTCATATCAATAATACAATAACATCCACAATATAGTCGTTTAGAGACTTTTGTCTATAAGGAGATTTATTCTCTCAATAGTTTTAATATTTTTCTTTTATATTAGTTTTCACATAATAATATTATGTTTTCATTATAAGTTTTTGTCATCTAATTTATCAACGTCTTGATTTGCAATTGTAAACTTCCGCATGACGCTCTAATCATTTTCGAACCCAACAAGCCACATTAGAGGTAAAGTGCTCCCTAACAAAGGCGACTCCATACCAAGGGGACTCGAAGTCGCCTTTGTTAGAAAGCGCTTTACCCGTCAATGTGAGACTTCCGACACAAATCCAAATTTAATCGAGTTCTAACGTAGATACCAAACACCGGGTGTAAAACCAAAAATAAAAACAATTCTGATGTGTTTGTTAGGTGAGGTGTAAAAAATTACTTATAATTGAAATGAATCATTAACTTAGATTCAAACAGTTTACTTGTCTGCTGCTCCGACTTTTACAAGGAAAATTTACTTTATATTGTCAATAGAGCATTCAATGTTATTCCACAACCTCACAATGTTAACACATAACTGTAACATTTATTTGCAATATCAATTATGAAATACTCCGAGTTGGTATGCAAAAATCAACTATGAAGAGTATCACGTTATGTACCGTTCAATCATTTTTTTTTATATATTTCCGTATTTATAAGTTAATTTTTAGGAATAACGTGATTTTTTTGGTTTTTCGTGTGTATTAAGCCATGAATCTGACGCCTCGTAGCACCAGAATTTTTTTTCTGAAAAAATTTATGGGACCTCCGTAATGAGTTGGAGAAACGTTACATAGTCTCACTGTTTTTTAAGCAAATTTTCGCATTTACAAGCCAACTTTTAGAAATTGCGCGACTTTCTTGGTTTTTTGTGTGTATTAGCTCATGAATCTAGCGCCTCGGAGCACCCAAAAAATTTTCTAAAAAAACTTTATGAGCTCCTCCGTAATGAGTTGGGGAAGCGTTACATATAGTTTCTTTCAGGCATATTTTCGCATTTACAAGCCAACTTTTAGGAATTACGTGACTTTCTTGGTTTTTCGTGTATATTAGCCCATGTAACTAGCGCCTCAGAGAACCCAAATAAATTTTCTGAAAAAACTTAATGAGGACCTCCGTGATGAGTTGGGGAAGCGTTATGTACAGTCCCACAATTTTTTCAAGTAAATTTTCACATTTACAAGCCAACTTTTAGGAACAACGTGACTTTCTTGGTTTTTCGTGTGTATTAGCCCATGGATTTGGCGCCTCAGAGCACCAAATTTTTTTTAGAAAAAACTTTATGAGGACCTCCGTAATGAGTTGGGGAAGCGTTACGTATAATCTCACTGTTTTTTTCAGACATATTTTCGCATTTACAAGCCAACTTTTAGGAATTAAGCGACTTTCTTGATTTTTCGTGTGTATTAACTCATGGACATGGTGCCTCAGAGTACCCAAAATATTTTCTAAAAGAACTTTATGATGTCCTTCGTAATGAGTTGGGGAAACGTTACGTATAGTTTCATAGTTTTTTCAGGCATATTTTCTCATTTACAAGTCAAATTTTAGAAATTACACGACTTTCTTAGTTTTTCGTGTATATTAGCCCATGGATCTGGCGCCTCAGAGAACCCATAAATTTTCTGAAAAAAACTTTATGAGGACCTCCGTAATGAGCTGGGGAAGCATTATGTACAGTGCCACAATTTTTCAGGCAAATTTTTACATTTACAAGCCAACTTTTGGGAATTATGTGACTTTCTTGGTTTTCGTGTGTATTAGCCCATGGATCTGACGCCTCAAAACACCAAATTTTTTTTCAGTGAGGACCTCCGTAATGAGTTGGGGAAGCGTTACGTACGGCCCCACCATTTTTTCAGGTATATTTTGCATTTACAAGACAACTTTTAGAAATTACGTGACTTTCTTGGTTTTTCGTATATATTAGCCCAGGAACTGGCGCCTCAGAGAACCCAAATAAATTTTCTAAAAAAACTTTATGAGGACCTCCGTAATGAGTTGGGGAAGCGTTATGTACAGTCTCACAAATTTTTCAAGTAATTTTCACATTTACAAGCCAACTTTTAGGAATTACGTGACTTTCTTGGTTTTTCGTGTGTATTAGCCCATGGATCTGGCGCCTCAGGGCACCAAAAAGAATTTCAGAAAAAATTTTATGAGGACTTCCATAATAAGTTGGGGAAGCATTACGTATAGTCTCACTGTTTTTCAGGCATATTTTCCCATTTACAAGCCAATTTTTAAGAATAATGCGAGTTTCTTGGTTTTTCGTGTGTATTAGACCATGGATCTGGCGCCTCGGACCACCCAAATTTTTTTCTGAAAACACTTTATAAGGTCCTCTGTAATGAGTTGGGGAAGCGTTACTTATAGTTTCACAGATTTTTCAGGCATATTTTCGCATTTACAAGCTAAGTTTAAGAAATTACGCAACAATCTTGGTTTTTCGTGTATATTAGCCCATGAATCTGGCAACCTCGGAGCACCAAAAAAATTTTCAGAAAAAACTTTATTAGGACCTCCGTAGTAAGTTGGGGTAGCATTACATACAGCCCCACCATTTTTTCAGGTATATTTTCGCATTTACAAGCCAACTTTTAGGTATTACGCGACTTTCTTATTTTTTCGTGTGTATTATAGCTCATGGATCTGACATCTTGGAGCACCTAAAAAAAATTTCTGAAAAAACTTTATGAGAACCTCCATAATGAGTTCGGGAAGCATTACGTACAGTTCACCATTTGTTTTAGGCATATTTTCGCATTTACAAGCCAACTTTTAGGAATTACGCGACTTTTTTAGTTTTTCTTATGTAGCTCATGAATCTGACGCCTCTGAGTAATCAAATATTTTTATGAAAAAATCTTATGAGGACTTTCGTAATAACTTGGGGAAGCATTACGTACAGTCCCACCATTTGTTTCAGTCAATTTTTTACATTTACAAGCAAACTTTTAGGAATTATGCGACTTGCTTGATTTTTAGTGTGTATTAGCCCATGGATCTGGCGCCTCGGAGCACCGGAAAAATTTCTAAAAAAACTTTATGAGGTCCTCCGTAATGAGTTGGGGAAGCGTTACGTATAGTTTCACAGTTTTTTTCAGGAATATTTTCGCATGTACAAGCCAAGTTTTAGGAATTACGCTTTTTTCTTGATTTTTCGTGTATATTAGGCCATGGATCTGGCGCCTCAGAGAACCCAAATAAATTTTTTGAAAAAACCTTATAAGGATATCTGTAATGAGTTGGGGAAGCGTTATCTACAGTCCCACAATTTTTCAAGCAAATTTTCACATTTACAAGCCAACTTTTAGGAATTATGTGACTTTCTTGGTTTTCGTGTGTATTATTATCCCATAGATTTGGCGCCTCGGAGCACCAAAAAAATTTCAAACAAAACTTTATGAGGACCTCCGTAATGAGTCGGGGAAGTATTATGTACAGCCCCACTATTTTTTTCAAGTATATTTTCGCATTTACAAGTCAACTTTTAGGTATTGCACGACTTTCTTATTTTTTTCGTGTGTATTAAAGCTCATGGATCTGGCACCTTGGAGCAACCGAATTTTTTTTTCTGAAAAAACTTTATGAGGACCTCCATAATGAGTTCGGGAAGCATTACGTACAGTCCACCATTTGTTTCAGGTATATTTTCGCATTTACAAGCCAACTTTTAGGAAATACGCTTGGTTTTTCTTGTGTATTAGCCCATGAGTCTGACGCCTCTGAGTAATCAAAAAAAAATTCTGAAAATTTTTTCTGAGGACTTCCATAATGAGTTGGGGAAGCGTTACGTACATTCCCACCATTTGTTTCAGGCAATTTTTTTACATTTACAAGCCAACTTTTAGGAATTGCGCAACTTTCTTGATTTTTCGTGTGTATTAGCCAATTGATTTGGCTCATCGGAGCACCCAAAAAAATTCTAAAAAACTTTATGAGGTCCTCCGTAATGAGTTGGGGAAACGTTACGTATAGTTTCACAGTTTTTTCAGGCATATTTTCGCATTTACAAGATAAGTTCTAGAAATTACGTGAATTTCTTGATTTTTTGTGTATATTAGCAGTGGCGGAGCCAGGATTTAGATTGAGGGGTGTCAAAATATAAAGTAGTATGCACACAAAAAATTCAACAAAATAAATTTTACTAATAAAAGCAAAACACAATTACATTATTACAACCGTACTCGACGCGGTTTCATCTCTTGAAATGTTTTTACAATAGTATCATTAGAAATATTAAATAAATACATCTTTTTCTACAAAAGAAACTAGACAACCGCTCAAAAGCTAATCATTCATCCGATTCCGCAAGGCATTTTTAATAAACTTCATTGCCGAAAAAGCTCTTTCAACGGATGCAGTGGCAACTGGTAAAAGCAAAGCAAATTTCACTAAGCGGAATACAAGAGGAAAGTTTAGGTTCTTCTTTGTCTCAACTAATTTTCTTGAGAGATCACAAAGTCCATTAAGATTGGAGAACCTTTCATCCATATCACGAACATCAATAATGTAAGTGGCAAGTTGATTCTCAAGAGCATTCATACTAAACTCATCAAAGTCATTAGGATATAACTTAGCCATTCTCATTATTTTTCTGATGTTAAAACTAGAAAATGAGTCAACTGGATTCAAACAAGCAACTCCATGAAGCAAATCAGTAGTCATCTCATTGAAACGATCATTGAGTTCTTGAAGCTACCAATCAATAATCTTACAAAATACTTCAACACGATAATGATGTAAGACCGTATAATCGGAAGGTT
>JAJONY010010559.1:0-19385 GCA_029582405.1 Solanum gandarillasii | reverse complement strand
ACAGCAGGGAAGCTATGCTAATTGAGGACATGTATATAGAAAGGTTGATGGTCTATGTGCAGCAGGTTGAAGAGGAGAAGCTGAGGGATAGGGAGGAATTTAGAAACAAGAAGGCTAAGACAGAGAATGAGTCCGGGAGGCAGAGAAATAATGTGAACCGATCTTCTTTCTAACAAAAGCAAAACAGACCTGCTCCATCATTTGTTAGTGCACTTGCACCCAGAAACAAAGGTGAGTACAATAGTTAGAATTTACTGCATTTCAAAGCTAGACCTGCCCAATCTCAGGGTAGAGTGGCACAAGGAGGTAATTGGGCTCCTGCATGTGCTAAGTATGGCAGAACCCATCCAGGTAAATGTCGCGATGACTCCATAGGTTGTTTCAAGTGTGGACAAGAGGGTTACTTCATGAAAAAGTGCCCTAAGAATCAGCAAGGTAATGGGAATCAGAGCAATAGGGCCCAATCTTCATCAGTTGCTCCACTAGACAAGGCTGCACCTAGAGGATCTACTTTCGGTACTGGCAGAGGAGCAAACCGCTTTTATGCGATCACTAGTCGTCAAGAGCAAGATAATTCTCCATATATTGTCACTGGTATGATCAAAGTCTTTACTCTTGATGTTTATGCTTTGCTAGACCTAGGAGCAAGTTTATCATTTGTGACTCCTTATGTTGCAAATAATTTTGATGTTCTTCCTCAGAAATTCTGTGAACCTTTTTGTGTTTCTACACCTGTTGGGGAGTCTATTCTAGCTAAGCGGCTATATCGTGATTGTGTCATTTCCATAAATCACAAAGACACCATGGGTAATTTAATCTAGTTAGACATGGTAGATTTTGATGTCATTCTAGATATGGACTGTGTTCATGCATGTTATGCCTCCATTGATTGTAGAACTCGAGTTGTTAGGTTCCAAATTCCTAATAAGCCAGTTATAAAGTGGAGTAGTAGTTCAGTAGTGCCTAGGGGTCGTTTCATTTCGTACCTAAAGGTGAGAAAGTTGGTTTCTAAGGGTTGTGTCTGTCATTCGGTCCGAGTTAAGTATTCCAATGTTGAGCCACCTCCTATTGAGTCAGTTCCTGTTGTGAGTGAGTTTCCAGAAGTCTTTCCAGATGATCTATTTGAAGTCCCTCTTGAGAGAAGAATAAACTTCGATATAGACATTCTTCCAGATACTCCTATATATATTTCTCCATATAGAATGGATCCAGAAGAGTTGAAAGAGCTTAAAGAACAGTTGAAAGATCTCCTTGATAAGGACTTTATTCGACCAACTGTCTCACCTTGGGGAGCTCCAGTCTTATTTGTGAGGAAGAAATATGGTTCCCTTAGGATGTGTATAGATTACTGCCAGTTAAACAAGGTTACTATTAAGAATAAGTATCCTCTTCCGAGAATTGATGATCTTTTCGATCAGCTTCAGGGTGCTACTTGTTTCTCTAAGATAGACCTTAGATCAGGCTACCATCAGTTAAGTGTAAGGGAATGTGATACTCCAAAGACAGCTTTCAGGACCCGTTATGGTAATTATGAGCTCCTAGTTATGTCCTTTGGTTTGTCCAATGCGCCTGCAACGTTCATAGACCTTATGAATAGAGTATTCAAGCTTTATTTAGATATATTTGTTATCATCTATATTGATGACATACTAATCTATTCGAGAAATGAAGAAGATCATGCTAGCCATCTCAGAATAGTCCTCCAAACTCTAAAGGATAGGGAGTTGTATGCTAAGTCCTCGAAATATGAGTTTTGGCTTGAGTCTGTGGCATTCTTAGGCCACATTGTGTCTGGAGAGGAAATTAAAGTTGATACCCAGAAAATAGAGGCAGTTGATACGCTCAAATTACACCTCCCTAAAGAAGTATAACCGATCGTTATCAAGTAAAGAACCCAACTTGGAGGTTCGGGTAGATCCTACGAGGAATATGGTTTAGACTTAAACTTAACTTACCAATTCATTTAGTAAACGTATTTTTGAGACAAGTAGGGGGAGGGGGGCTTTGTGAAACAAATGCTTGATTCTAATTAAGTAACAAGTGAGCAGGATTCAAACTTTGTTGTTATCAATGAGAGAAAATAACTAGGGTGTATGTGTTCCCCATAAGCTCATAACGCTGTAATCCTAATAATAGTAATTCTTTCCTAGTGTATTACATGCAAAGTTATAAGTTAGGTATCTCTAATTCCTTGGACCGACAACTAGAGAATTTCACCCCGCTCCTTGGTCCGGCTACGTGTGTATAATTTACTAACCCTTTCCTTTACCTCATATTAGACATCACATCAATGTATGACTTAGTTTTCACCCTCGCACCAATTGACATTAGACTATTAGGTAATACCATACTAAATCTATGTTGATAATTATTTTCTTATTAACTACCTCCTTCGTCCGATAAGTAGCAACAAGGCGAGTTCTAACGCGTGCACTAATTAAAAAGACTTCTAAACGAAAGAATTATCAATGCATGCAATAACACTATTCAAGAATTACTTAATTACTAGTCATACTTTGTTAATCGCTTAGGGTTCCCACAACCCTAGTTGTGGATTTAGTTACCCATAATAGCAAGAACACAATTCATATTTTTAGATGAAATCATGAACTTACGTAATGAGAAGAATAAACCCAGAATCTCAACTTGAATTTCAAAATCAAAATCTTCAAAACAAACTTAGGAAATCAAGAATTGCTAAAATTGCAAGTTAATCTCAGAAGCCAAAAAGCTAGAAAAAAAGTAATAAGGTTTAACCCAAGAAGAAGAAGAAAAGAACCCTAAAAAGTATCTCCTATTAATTCCTCTCTCCAAAATAATTATTTATGTAGACTATTTATTGATATAGAAAACCCTAAATAAAATAATTGAGTCCAAATAAAATAAGGAATCCAAAACCAAAACGGAATTGATTTTCCATGCTGCCACGTGGCAGTAAGGCCTTCATTCGTAATTTGCAAATTTGCAATTTGCAATCTGCTGCACTTTCTAAATTAAATATTATTATATTGAATTTAAGCTATTAAGCTGTCTGCTTCATTTTCTTCTTCAATCTTTCCTCTTTAATTCGTTTTAGCTTCAAACTTCTTCATTTTTCCACCAATTTAATCCTACAAATAAAATATACTACTTAGCATAATTTATAAAATTCACGCTCAAAAAGGACAAATATAAATAATAAATGTGAGGCAAATAATGATTAAAAATATGTATTTTGACCGCACATCAACACCCCACACCTAAATTTTTGTTCGTCTTCGAGCAAACATTAAGGGTCATCTCAAGAAATCAAAATAGGAATGTCATCCCTTTGGTTAATACAAACCATTAGGCCATATATCAATTTCAAAACACCAAGTACAGTTCTCAATCATTATGCAAGACATCCAAATAAACAACAAACTTCTAACCTCCTAACCTCAAGGAAGGACTTCGAACTCATCAAATTTAAGCTTGCTTACCTACTCTCATCAAAGAAAGCTAATAAAATCACCTTTCTGTCATGAAACAAGTGCCCTCACAAGAAGAAACAGTCCACACACTCAATACAAAAGATTGAATATAAAATAGGGACTTCATATCAAGAACAACTCTCACAATCACAAATAAAATTCACATGTATGCACAAAGAACCATAGGCTTGCTCATTATGTACATCTCCAATAATTAAGCATGTTTGAATAGAATCAAATAGGACTTTAACGGGTTGTAACGTAGGCTAGGGGATGGTTAGGAAAGCTATATAATAGTGACTTACACTTCCTTAATCACTTTGCACTTTAAGACTTTATCACCCATTATTTTCTTCTCTTTATTTTCAGCCCTCTCTTCTACAATTAGTTCACAAGTTATTCTCATCATCTCAAGAATGCTTCAATTTTTTATTATTTTTTTTAAGTTTTCCTTCATAATAGCCACCCTCAACTTACGTATTTTACATGTGTTAAGGTTCACGATGTCTTTGGAAGGATCAGGGCCATCATCAAAGTAACTCTTTTTTTTTTCATGTCACATTCTTTCAAAGAGGGCTTTTAAGCACTTTGTAGCTATAATTAATTACCTTTTCACTCAACCATCCTTTTTTCTCAGAATTGATAATTAGAATAAGTCTATGCTATAATGCTCAAGGAAGCAAGGTGCAAAAACTAGGGATTCAACAAAATAGTCCAGGGCAAAAAATGGCTACCAACAGACGCTACAGGCCCAAAAAGGATAACCGGTGATAAAATATCTGAAAAATGCTAAAATTTACCAGACAAATCAAAGAAAGCCTGTTATCATCTCCTAAACAAAACATCACTTTTTATTTCGGTTCAATAACATGCAAGACAATTTCTAGACTAAGATGCAAAACATGGAAAAAACAAATTCTCACCACACATGGCACAAGTATCAATCAAGATGGATCAATTACACTTCTAAGAGAGACAAGATCATAACAAACTACAAAATAAAATAAGCTATATACAAAGTCACAACCATGAGCTTAGATGTAAAAGAGTCTGCATTTTTTTAATCAAGCATTCACAAGAAAGTACTGCTAAAAAATTAGGCCTAAATAGCAAGTATCACACCACTGTAAAGGCTCTTTTCTTTTCTCTCAAAATATTATATAAAAAAACTTATTCCTAAAAAAAATAAAAAGACTCTCGGTTCAAAGGGACTATCCTTAGGAAAAGAACCAAAATCAAAAGCCAAGAAACCCATTCTAAAAAAAGAAAAGACTCAATAAAACAATAAAAACTAGGAATTCACTCCTTTACTCCACACTTAAAAATATGCTATGTCCCCAAAGCATCAAATAAAATTTAAAACAAGGATTAGGAAAACTCTCTGAGGCTTTATGGCCTAGCAAGTAGCATGTTCTCTTTATTTTCATCAAGAGTCGAACGCACCCCACAATTAAGCTTAAACATGCTCCTTTGTTTCAATTTTTTTTTTGGTACTCGGACTTCCCTTAATCTGCAAAAACAAGATTAAAAAAATGACACTAATAAAATAAAAATAAAATAAGAAGTTACACTACTAATTGTGTTGTCTCACAATAAGCGCTTAATTTATTAGTTACTCGGATTCCATCTCCTTAACTAGCCATTTTCTTCATTATTTTTCTCAATTCAGGATCATAGGGGGTCAAGAATTCACATTGATTCTGTGTACTTGGCATACACTAGAGTTGAAACCTGTAGAAAAAAAAACTAAAAATAAAAATGTAAAATCAGGAAATACTTGACTAAAGTTTAATAATGTAGTTAAACTTAATCTAAATGCCTTATTCCCCAGCAGCGGCGCCAAAAATTGATACGCTCAAATTACACCTCCCTAAAGAAGTATAAGCGATCGTTATCAAGAAAAGAACCCAACTTGGCGGTTGGGGTCGATCCCATGAGAAATATGGTTTAGACTTAAACTTAACTTACGATTATATTCGTTTAGTCAACGTATTTTCGAGACAAGTAAGTAAAGGGGGGTGGGTTTGTGAAACAAATGCTTGATTGTAATTAAGTAACTAGTGAGCATGATTCAAACTTTGTTGTTATCAATGAGAGAAAATAACTAGGTATTACATGCAAAGTGATAAGTTAGGTATCTCTAATTCCTTGGTCTGGCAACTAGAGAATTTCACCCCGCACCTTGGTCCGGCTACGTGTGTATAATTTACTAACCCTTACCTTTACTTCATATTAGACATCACATCAATGCATGACTTAGTTTTCACCCTCGCACCAATTGACATTATACTTTATATAGTATCACACTAAATCTATGTTGATAATTCTTTTCTTATTAATTACCTCCTTGGTCTGGCAAGTAGCAACAAGGCGAGTTCTAACGCGTGCACTCGTTAAAAAGACTTCTAAACGAAAGAATTATCAATGTATGCAATAACACTATTCAAGAATTACTTAACTACTATTCATACTTTGTTAATCGCTCATGGTTCCCACAACCCTAGTTGTGGATTTAGTTACCCATAATAGCAAGAAGACAATTCATATATTTAGATGAAGAAATCATGAACTTATGTAATGAGAAGAATAAACCCAGAGTCTCAACTTGAATTTCAAAGTCATAATCTTCAAAACGAACTTAGGAAATCAAGAATTTCTAAAATTGCAAGTTAATCTCCAAAGTCAAAAACTAGAATAAAAGTTATAAGGTCTAACCCAAGAAGAAGAAGAAAAGAACCCTACAAAGTATCTCCTATTAATTCCTCTCTCCAAAATAACTAGGGTTCTTGACTTCTTTCTCCTCTTAGCGTTCCAATTTTCTAAGTTTTGATTAATGATTTGACTTAGGTAAGTTGTAGTTATGTTTCTAAGCTTAAAATGACTAAAACCTCTTAATTTATGGTCTAAATGACGTAGCTTAGGGGTCTAACGAAATAAGAAAAGACCTAAAGACCCCTGACTTAACTGTTGTCGGAGTGATCGACGAACGGGACCTATGTGTCGTGCATCGAACGATGGTCCATACTGGTAGACCGTAGTTCGTGTCAGAGGCTGGGTAAAGGTATCTTGATCCACAGACACAAACCACAGACCGTGGTCTGACCTACGGATCGTGGGTCTATCCGTGGGTCGAGACTTGGCCAATTTTCTGAGCTGGATTTGGGGAAGGGTTGCAATGGTGCACCACGGACCACCAGCATGGGTCGTGGTTTGACCTACGGTCCGTGGATGGCAACTGTGGGTTGCACCTGCAATGTCTCAAAATCTGTATTTTAGTCTATCTAGGATATGGGGTGTTACATTCATTCTTCATTAAACTGCTGCTTTGTAGGCCCTTCTTGATGCTTCATCAATGCAACTTTACGACTTTTTCAAAAATATGTATGTATAGTTGTTGCATTATGAAAGTACAAGTAGATCAAATTGTTGGATTCTAGACTCATGTTAAAGAAACGTTCTTGAACATTAAAAAATTAAAAATGAGTCTAACCTAGATAACTCAAATGCTCAGCAATGACTTGGGACATAAAGGACACCAAATCTATGTTAATAGACATATCTTTTGTAGCTTAAGATATTACTTTTATTTAGAGCAGGTTTTATTTCATATTCTTCAAATTAAGCTTGCTGAAAATAATCATAACTCACACAAAAAATATTTAGTAGAGCTGAATGGGAAGGAAAAAATGAAAAACATTAAAAGGACGAAAGTTTTGTACAAGTGAGATCATATACATACCAAACGAAAAATAATAAATACAATTTTAAGGAGACACCAAAACAGCAAGAAAAACATACATTAAATGGAGTAAACTATGAGAGATCCAATGATGATAACAAATCATTCTAACCAAAAAAGTTCTCATGTTTCAAAATAAAATACCTCAGAAAATTGACTAACACTTTAATCAACCTTCAATCCTTAAAGTACTCATAATATCAAGTGATAAAATTTAGTAAAAATAGATAACAACAACATACAAACAAAAAAATATGGGCATGCAAAGTTATTAACTCTCAGAGGATTTTCTAAAGAACACAAAATCTCATCCTTGTATGTGAAGAAATGACGTTGTTGATGATCAAATTATAGATTTGTAAGGGTTTTTTTTATTGTACCTTCAACAATTCTAGTAGAAAAAACTTGCTTGAATACTCAATTAACGTTTGTTATTTAATATGTATTAACAAATACTTACAACAATAATATTGCAGATTAATAAACAACAAAATTTAAAGCATGTACTCAAAAATAACAATTAATAATATAAGCATAAATTAATGACTGTAAAAACATACCATGATTTGTAACAATAGACTGAAACAGAATGGAAAAAATCGAGTCCACTGTATGTATAGTGTCCACTTAAGGAAATTATTCCCCCCTAGTACCCGAGATTTAATGGAATAGATCCTCTAATGAAAGAACGATTCTATTAAACAGTGTATTGATACAAAAAAATTGTGTCAGTGAGTCATTTGGCAGGAGCAAAGTACACAATTATTTAATTGTCCAGAAGAAGAAGAATAAGTTCAAAATTTTTATTGTTTTAAAATGAGAGGAAATTCCTCTATTTATATACAAAAAAGGTGGTGTGAACAAATGCTTATTGTGTCTTATCGGAAAGGTCACAACTTTTCATAAAAGTCGCAACTCTTCATAAAAGTCTCAACTCTTCATAAAAAGTCGCAACTCTTCATAAAAGTCACAAGTTTTCATAAAAGTCATACATTTTCATGAAAGGGCAAGGCTAGTTTTGGAAATAAAATAAATTAAAAGAGATTCCTGGTTTGTGGTGGCGCCACATAGGCAGGTCTAGGGTTTTCTTTTATATATATATATGATTATTTCTATAGACTATTTATAGATATAGAAAATCCTAAATAAAATAACTGAGTCCAAATAAAATAAGGGATCCAAAACCAAAGTGGAATTGAATTTATTGCTACACGCGTGAACAATAGCCGTTTCAGTTGGAGATGCCTTCCATGTTGCCACGTGGCAGTAAGGGCTTCATTCGCAATTTGCAAGTTGCAAGTTGCAAATTTGCAATCTGCTACACTTTCTAAACTAAATATTATTATAATTTAATTCATGAAGCTGCCTGCTTGATTTCCTTCTTCAACCATCCATATTTAATTTCTTTTAGCTTCAAACTTCTTCATTTTTTCACCAATTTAATCCTACAAATAAAATATATTATTTAGCACAATTCATAGAATTCACGCTTAAAAAGGACAAATATAAATAATAAATGTCAGGCAAATAATGATTAAAAATATGTATTTTGACCTGACATCAACAGTGTGCCTAGACCCACATCTCCAACCGATATTCGGAGTTTCTTGGATTTGGCTGGCTATTATCGAAGGTTCGTAGAGCGGTTCTCATCCATTTCGTCTCCTTTGACCAAGTTGACTCAAAAATCAATGAATTTTCATTGGTCTAAAGCTTGTGAGAAAAGCTTTTAGGAATTGAAAAAGAGGTTGACTACTGCCCCAATTTTGACCTTACCAGAAGGTACTCAAGGTTTGGTGGTGTATTGTGATGCATCTAGAGTTGGTTTTGGTTACGTATTAATTCAGAATGGCAAGGTTATAGTTTATGCCTCCAAACAGTTGAAAGTTCATGAGAAAAATTACCCAATTCATGACTTAGAGTTGGCTGTTGTAGTATTTTCTTTGAAGATATGGCTTCACTATTTGTATGGTGTTCATATAGATGTATTCACTGGTCACAGGAGTCTTCAATATGTATTTACTCAGAAAGACCTTCATCTCAAACAGTGAAGGTGGTTAGAGTTATTCAAGGATTATGATATGAGTATTCTTTACCACCCAAGTAAGGGTAATGTTGTCGCTGATGTCTTGAGCAGGTTTTCTATGGGTAGTAACGGCCATTTTGAGGAAGATAAGAGAGAGTTAGCGAAATATGTGCATAGACTTGCATGATTAGGAGTTCAACTAATAGATTCCACAGAAGGAGGAGCTGTGGTGATGAACGGGGATAAATTTTCATTAGTGTCAGAAGTAAAAGAAAAGCAAGACCAATATCCTATTTTTCTTGAATTGAAGGAAAATTTTCATAAGCAAAAAGTATTAGATTTTGAACAAGGGGGAGATGGTATATTGAGGTATCAAGGTAGGTTGTGTGTACCAAGGTTGGATGAACTCCAAGAGAGGATTATGGAGGAAGCTCATAGCTCCAGGTATTCGATTTATCCGGGTTCTACAAAGATGTATCGCGATTTGAGAGAGGTTTATTGGTGGAGTAGTATGAAGAAGGGCATTGCTGAATTTGTTGCTAAGTGTCCAAATTGCCAACAAGTTAAGGTAGAGCATCAAAGGCCCGGTGGTTTGGATTAGAATATAGAACTTTCGGAATGGAATGGTCGATAGAATGACAAAATTAGCCCACTTCTTGCCGGTAAAGACTACCCATTCAGCAGAAGATTATGCTAAGTTGTATATTCATGAGGTAGTTAAACTGCATGGGGTTCCGGTATCGATTATTTCAGACAGAAGAGCACAATTTACTACACAGTTCTGGAAATCTTTTTAGAAAGGCTTGGGTTCAAAGGTGAACTTAAGTACCTTTCTTTCATCGTTAGAAAAATGGTCAAGCAGAACGTACTATTAAGACTTTTGAAGATATGTTGAGGGCATGTGTGATTGATTTCAAAGGTAATTGAGATGATCACCCACCTCTCATTGAGTTTGCTTATAACAATAGTTACCACTCTAGAATCGAGATGGCTCCGTATGAAGCTCTTTATGTGAGAAGATGCAGATCTACAATTGGGTGGTTTGAAGTTGGTGAAGCAAGGTTGATAGGACCAAACTTAGTTCATCAAGCTATGAAGAAAGTAAAAGCTATTCAAGAGAGGTTTAAAACAATGTAGAGTCGTCAGAAATCCTACTCTGATGTTAGGAGAAAGGGAGTTAGAGTTTGAAGTAGATGATTGGGTCTACTTGAAAGTTTCACCCATGAAGGGTTTTATGATATTCGATAAGAAGGGGAAGCTTAATCACCAGTATATTGGTCCTTACAGAATATCCAAAAGGGTTAGTAATGTAGCTTATGAGTTTGAGCTACCACAAGAGTTAGCCGCGGTTCATCCGGTATTACACATCTCCATGTTGAATAAGTGCATGTGAGATCATTCATTGATCATACCAACAAGAAGATATTCGGATAAAGGATAGCCTATCTTATGAGGAGATGCTTGTTCAAATTCTAGATCGCCAAGTTCGCAGGTTGAGGACAAAAGAGGTAGCATCAGTCAAAGTTCTTTGGAGGAACCAATTTGTTGAGGAAGCTACTTGGGAAGCTGAGGAAGATATGAAAAAGAGATATCCACATCTCTTTGAACCCAGAGAAATTCCAGATCAAGGTACTAATTCTCTTCTTAGTACTCTTTAATTGATAAGTTGGCATGTGGTATTTGGATTGCTTTTTGGGTGTTTAAGTTAAATGTTAGATGTTACACCCTTAGCCTATTAAGAGTAATTTCATTCGACGATGAATGTTCCCAAGGGGGAGATATTGTAACATCTCGCTAATTGAAAGAACTAGAAAGAGTTAGAATTGGAAATAGCCATTTTTAGGAAAGAATGAAAAATCTAGAAAATTGGTCAAGTATGTTAAGTTTGAGTTTTGGGTCAACTTCAAACGACCATAACTCCTAGCTTGGGATTAGTTATGTGTGCTTCCAGATACCATAGGAAAGATATTGGAATTATCTTTCCAATGCCCCTGAGTTTGCGTGATTCCGATATCGTATGAGTGAGACATGCACATTTTAAGTTGGGTTGTTCAAATAAGGAAAGTCTAATTCGGATTTTTGAAGGGTAGTTTAGTCTTTTACTTACCCAAATAAATTATTTTATTTTTAGTAATTTATGTGGTGTCTAAACTGAGTTTGTTCAGTTTACACCGTTAAGAAATACACTAGGGATTTGAGAGAAGATAAAAGAGGAGAAAGGAGAAGAGAAGCTCAAGGTTCGTCAAGTTCTTGCGATTTTGGTTATGGAATTCACCAAGGATTCAATCCTACAAGGTATGTGACACTTTCACAGCGTTAGGTACATTCGCCCATGCGCTAATCATGTTCGTTTCAGCGAAATTCGTTTCTAGAAAGTTGAAAGTATGATGTTCTTGAATTATGTTCTTGAAGTTTGCTTTAGTTCTTTAGATTTGATGGGATTGTGGAGTTCTTGATGAAATCATGTCGATTTAAGAGTTGTTTTGATTTAGGTTCTTCTGTATATACACTGGGGTCTTTGAATCTAAATAGGGATTGAGAAAAAGAATCGGATTTAGGCGAATTGGGGTGAGAAAACAAATAAAGAAAAAGTCGAACGAGCAGGTTTTGTCATGCAAGTCCGCGACTCCCCTAGTGAACAAAAATAACCGCCGCGTCGCGGAGAAGAAGTGGACTACTCTGTTTCAAAAATAAATTTCGCTATCAAATATTTAAATGCATCTCTGCGTCGCGGACTCTTTTCCAGACAGTGATTTCTTGATCTTTTCTCAAGTTTAACTATCTAAAACACTCCTAAACATCATAAGATCTTTCCTATCACAAATGACAATCCTTGAATCCATAAATTCAATTCAAGGAGAGTTAAGAGTCAAGTTAATAAGTTAAGAATAAAGTCAAGAGAAGTTCATAAAGTTTTTCAAAAGTCTTTCACAAACGTTTTAGCTTTGTTTTTAAGACTTAAGCTTTGAGTTGAGTAAAGATTAAGAGTAAAAGTTCTTTTCTTTAAAGATTATATGGGAACTAAGAATTCCCAAGAGTTAGAAATGTTTTCTCATTTGAGCAAGAAATGGAACATTAGTTCCAAGAGAGCTTTTAAGCTATGTTTTGGTAATTATCTCAAACCAAAGAAAGAATTTTGTTTCAAAAACACATGAGCTAATTATACTTTGAGAGTAGTATTGAGCACTGATATGGGGAAGCGAGTTCCTAATAACTCAAGTCTCCATAAACCATGTAGCCATCATGGGTAGTAAATGGTCATACTTTTTAGATGATTTCTTAGTGATTTTTAGCAAAGACTTGTGGATCCACTTAGTTAAGGCATCCTATATGACGACACAGTATATGACAGTTCTGGCAGCGTGGGCAAGGTGATGCATCACCACTTAGGCTCATAGTGATGGTTGTCGGTTAGAGAAACTCCCACAGTATTATATTACTTTATATGTAATTGAGTTGCTATTGCATTTCTTTAACAAATTGAATTTTTACGTATTGTTTTAAATGTTTTGTATAAACTGCATTACTATTGTTGGATACTCTACATTAAGCTAAGTTATTCATGAGTTGAGTAAAACCAAGGTAAGTATTCCTTTCAGATTCTTTTCAAGCTTATATTATGTTTAGTTTTCCCCTCGCATACTCTACATTCAATGTACTGATGCCATTTGGCCTGCATCGTTTTATGATGCAGACACATGTAACTAGGATGAGCATCCACCGCCTCGTTGATCCAGTTAAGCACTTAGAGTCAGTTGGTGAGTCTCCTTACTTTCGAAGGACCCCTTTTACTCTGATTTCTAGTATTTTTAGTTTTTAGTATGATCGGGGGTCTTTTCCCAACATCCCTCATTGTTTAGAGGCTTCATAGACGAATAATTATAGTTCTTTAGCCTTGTTCATTTAAGATATTGTTTAAAGACTTGAGTTTTTGCCCTATTAGCTAGTTGAATGTTTTCTTATTAACATTCTGGAGTTATATGGGTTTATCTTTGTTAAGTTAAGTCTTCCGCTGAGTAAGTAAGCCAGACCAAAGGTTGGCTTGGGGCAAACAATGGTTCTTAAGTGCCAGTCCCGCACAGGGTGTAGGCTCGGGGCGTGACAAGAGTGATGGAGTTTAATTTGAAACTACACTTATATTAAAATTGCACGGTCGAAAAACACATCTATTTCTTTGCAGAAACAGAAAAGCAGAAGTTTAAATTAGGTATTGAAAAACAACAATTAATAACATAAACATAATTTAATGATTGTAACAAATATACCAGGATCTGTAACAATAGAATGAAATATAAAGGAAAAAATCAATTCCACTGAATGTGATGAACACAATTTGATAGAGAAGTCAATAGTTGAAAAAGGAAATAACAGGAAGAATAAAAGAGAACCAAAGTTTGTTGGAGAGATTGTTACTGGATATTATATTCAATAGGCTTTGTAGCCTTATCTAGGTCTACATGTTATGGAATCATATTCCCACTAAACCACTAATGTAATTCCACTAAACCAACTCACCTAAATATTAGGAACACAATTCTGCAATACTACAAAATAGGAAAACTATCACGAGTTGAAAGGAAACAACTACCAACTGAAAGCTAAAATATAGCCATAGTGCAGACTTAGTCAAACTAAATAATAGGGGCTGATGTTGTACACCTTTTAACAACCCCTCTCGACATCAGCTCCGGTCTTAACCATGCCTAGTTGTTGACATAAACTTTCAAACTTATTGACACTTAAGACTTTCGTGAACACGTCTGCAATTTGTTGCTTGGTTTTAATATGCTCCAAGTCAATCTCTCCTTACAATAGTTTTTCCCTGATGAAGTGGTAATGTATTTCCATGTGCTTCGTCCTAGCATGAAAAACATGATTTTTAGCCAAGAAAATCGTTGACTGATTGTCACAGTACCAGGTAACTGAGTAGCCAACTAGTTGGTGTAAATCCTTCATCAATTGCATAAGCCACGTACTTTCTTAAGCTGAAACTGTTGCTGCCCTATACTCTGCTTCTGTTGTTGACAGTGACACATTTGGTTGCCTTCTGCTGCACCAAGAAATTTCTCCAGCTCCGAACTTAAACACATAGCCAGTTGTTGAACGTCGGGTATCATGATCCCCTGCATAGTCAGAGTCACAATATCCGACCAACTTGCATTCTTCACCTTTCTTGTACAAAAGACCATAATCAATTGTACTTTTCACATATCTTAGTATTCGCCGAACAACCTCCATATGGTGCTTCTTTGGATTGTGCATGTAGCGACTCATTACACCAACTGCAAAATAAATATCAGGTCGAGTCTGAGTTAAATAAATCAGACTACCTACCAATTGTCGATACATTGTCACATCTGCTAAGTCTTTTCCTTCATGTGCACACATCTTAGCATTTGGCTCCAATGGTGTTGATATTGGTTTGCAATTCAACATTCCAAACTTCTTCAATAGATCTTTAGAATACCTTTTCTGATGCAAATAAATTCCTTCTTCATTACAATCAACCTCCAAGCCAAGAAAATGGTTGAGTTGTCCAAGTTCCTTCATCTGGAAGCGAACTGACAAATTCTTCTTTGTTAGAAGAATTTCTTCTTCACAGTTTCCTGTTAGGGTTAGATCATTGACATATACTAGCACAATAGCTAGTTTCTTTCCAACAACTTTCGCAAACAAGCTGGAATCTGCCGGTGCTACAGAATAACAACTATGAGTAAGAAATTCAGAAATCTTACCATACCATGCCCTTGGCGCTTGCTTTAAACCATATAGCGCTTTTCGAAGCTTACATACATACTCAGGATGAGCTTGACTTTGAAAGCCCATTGGTTGACACATGTAGATCTCCCAATCCAACTCTCCGTGCAAAAAGGCATTCTTTACGTCCATCTGCCAGAGGTTCCAATTTTTACTGGCAGCAAGTGCAAGTATGATCCGAACTGTCGAAAGCTTAGCCACTGGACTAAATGTTTCATCATAATCTAGTCCATATTGTTGAGAAAAGCCCCAGGCTACAAGACGAGCTTTGTTCCTTTCAATTGACCCATTTGTGTGACGCTTTATCTTGTAAATCCATTCGCAAGTAATAGGTTTGACATCTCTTGTCTTTACCACGAGCTCCCAAGTTTGATTCAGTTCTAGCTCATCAATCTCCTCCTTCATACCTTTAACCCACTTCAGATTTTGGAATGCTTCCTCAAAATTCTCTGGTTCTTTTTCATCATCTTCTTCTACTATGGCAGCATTGGCATACTTTGGATTAAGCTTTCTGATCCTTAATGACCTTCTAAGAGACGGTGGTGTGTTTACTCCACTTAGCTCGTCTTCTTCACTTTGTTGTTGATACACACCAGTTTGCCAAGGATTTTGAGCCACGCCTTCTTCATCAATATCTTCGTTAGCTTCATCTAGACTCAGGTGGACATGAGACGAGTCCAATACATCTTTGAGAACATTTGAATCTTGCAGGATCTCCTTATTTGAAGACCACCATGAAGAAGCTTCATCAAGTATCACATTCCGAGAAATGTAACACTTTCCCGTGGGTGACAACAACGCCACCCTTTTCGTTGACTGTCGTACCCTAGAAAGATACACCTAACAACCTTTTTGTCCATCTTGCCGCGTAAATGGTTAGGTACAAATACATAGCATACACATCCGAAAACATGAAAATAGCTAACTGATGGTTTCATATTCCATAACCTCTCAAAAGGTGAAAGAAAACTTAGCCCTTGTTGAGGAATTCTATTGATCACAAAAGCTGCAGTTTTTATAGCTTCCGCCCAAAATTGTCTCGGAATATTTTTTGTGTGAAGCAAGCTCCGATCGATTTTTGCTAGGGGTCTATTCTTTTGTTCTGCTACTCCATCTTGTTGTGGCGTATTTGGACATGTGAGCTGATGACGTATTTGATACTTCTGAAGGAATTCAGAGAATTCATATGAGGTGTATTCCCCACCATTGTCAGTTCGCAGACAAATAATTTTCTTGCCAACTTCTGCTTCAACAACCTTTTTAAATTCTTTGAATTTTGAAAATATATCAGACTTTTCCTTCATAAAATAAATCCATACATACCTGTAAAAATCATCAATGAAGGATCCCACCAACAGAGAGTTGCTTGACAGGTCCCAATACATCAGAGTGAATTAACTCTAATGGTTCCTTGGCTTTATATTTTGACTCCTCATACGGAAACTGATGTGCTCTACCATACTGGCAATCCGCACATATAAATAACTGAATACTGAAATATCTAACCTAGCATATGTAATTCAAGAACTAAAAAAATACATAGCTAGGGTTTTGAAATTCATGAGATAAACTGAGTAATAACATGATAATCTGATTTGGAACATCTAAATAACTAATTCATAATGATCTGTTGAAATTCTAGAAACCCTAGGTCCATTCATGATAAGGGAATCAAGAAACTGACTGAATTCTATGGACCTAATGGGCGAAAGGGACCCACTAGTGAAATCCCACATACCTGGTGACGAATTCCACAGAGAAATCTTTCGATTTCGGGGCTGGAACTAATGGAACGTTGCTACGTTCTTGAACTAGGGTTCTTGACCTTTTTCTCCTTTCTTGATTCTAATTTTCTATGTTTTGATTAATGATTTTGACTAAGGTAAGTTCTAGTTATGTTTCTAGGCTTAAACTAACTAAAACCTCATCATTTAGGGTCTAAAAGAGGTATCTTAGGGGTTAAACGAAATAGGAAAATACTAAAAGACCCCTGAATTAACTGATGTTGGAGTGACCTACGGATTGGACCTACGGGCCGTAGGTCAATCTACGGTCCGTAGATTGTGTCCGTAAGTCAAGCCTGCTCGACAGACCTTCACTAAAACGAGCATAACTTTTTACTCGGAGGTCAGAATTTAGAAAACTCGGTGGCGTTGGAAAGATAATTCAATTATCTATCCTATAATAGGTCATGGGACACCTAATTAATTTTGTGCTAAAAGTTATGACCATCTGAATTTGACTTAACCACAATTTTTATCTAATTGACTGCTGACCCTCACTTACGGTCAGACCTACGGACCGTGCATCGAATGAAGGTCTGTGCTGGTCGACCGTAGTTTGTGTCAGAGGCTGGGTAAGGAAAGTCTCGATCCACGGACACAGACCACAAACCGTGGTCTGATCTTTGGACCGTGGGTCTGTCCGTGAGTCGGGACTTAGCCAATTTTCTGAGCTGGTTTGGGGAGGGGTTGCAGTGGTGAATCACAGACCACCAGCAAGGGCAGTGTTCTGACCTACAGTCCGTGGATGGTGACCGTAAGTTGCACCTGCAACTTCTCAAAATCATCATTTTGGTCCGTTTCTGATACGGGGTGTTACATTATCTCCCCCTTGGGATCATTCGCCCTCGAATGAAGTCTAAACTAGTTGAAATGTTGGGAGAGGGCTTCAATCCCTACCACTAAACACTGAGAACTGAATTTTTGACTGAACTGAGTTCCAACGACATACAAATACGCTGAAAATGTAAGTAGAAACTGAAGGAACATGATTCTAAGACTGAATTTATGCATGAATGACTGAAAAATTGATGAGGAACTATTACCTCAAGCTGGAATGGAATCGGAAGGAAAGAGGTGAGGATACTTGGACTTCATGGCTGCTTCTGCTTCCCAAGTAGCTCCCTCTACGAACTGACTCCTCCACAAAACCTTGACTGAAGCGACTTCTTTGTTTCTCAACTTTCTAAACTAACGATCTAGAATCTCAACTGGTACAGCCTCATATGAAAGGCTATCTTTCACGGCCACACTCTCTAATGGTACTATTGATGCTGGATCACCCACACACTTCTTCAAAAGAGAAATGCGAAAGACTGGATATACTGCTGCTAAGTCTGCTGGCAACTCTAACTCATAATCCACTTTACCAATCCTTTTCAAGATCCGGTAAGGGCCTACATATCTGGGACTGAGCTTCTCTTTCTTGCAAAATCTCATCACCCCCTTCATGGGTGACACTTTCAGGAAAACCCAATCATCAACTTAGAACTCTAGTTCCCTTCTTCTCACATCTGCATAAGACTTCTGGCAACTCTGAGCAGTCTTAAGTGTATCTCTAGTTGCACTTTGTCCATAGCATCAAGGACCGAATGTGGTCCTATCAAGGCTGCTTTACCTACTTCAAACCAACCAACTGGAGATCTACATCTATGCCCATACAGTGCCTCATAAGGGGCTATCTGAATGCTGGAATGGTAACTATTGTTGGCGAACTCAATGAGAGGAAGGTGATCATCCCAACTACCCTTGAAGTCGATCACACAAGCTCTCAACATGTCCTCTAAGGTCTGAATGGTAGGCTCTGCCGGACTATCCGTCTGTGGATAAAATGCTGAGCTAAGGTTAACTTGAGTGCCAAGACCCATCTGAAATGACTTCCAGAAATGTGAGGTAAATTGAGGACCTCTATATGAGATGATAGACAAAGGAACACCATGCGACCTCACAATCTCATTAATGTTAAGCTTGGTATAATCCTCCGCCGAATTTGTAGTCTTGACCGCCAAAATGCGAGAAGACTTAGTAACCCTATCAACAATCACCCAAATGGAGTCATGTTGTCTGCGAGTACGAGGTAAACCTGTGATGAAGTCCATGTTGATCACTTCCCACTTCCAAGTAGGAATGTCAATATCTTGAGTCATACCTCCTGGTTTCTGATGTTCTACCTTGACTTGATGGCAATTGGGGCACTTAGCCATAAAATTTGCTATATCTCTTTTCATACCATTCCACCAATAGACTTCCCGCAGATCGCGGTACATCTTAGTGGTGCCTGGATGAGTAGAATATCTAGAATTGTGGGCTTCTGTGAGAATATGTTGTCTCAATTCACCCACATCAGGAACACACAATCAACCTTGATAGCGAAGTACACCATCTCCCTCTTGGGAGAAACCCTCCACTCTCTGATTGTGGACTGCACCCTTAAGCTCAAGCAAGATTGGATCACTATCTTGCTTTTCCTTAACCTCAACTACCAAAGAAGATTCTGCCCCATTCTGAACCGTTACACCACCATCTGATATGCTCATAAGATGAACTCCTAGGCGAGCAAGTCTGTGAACATCCTTTGCTAGCTCTTTTCTTTCTTCCTCAACATGTGCTACACTACCCATAGATAGTCT
>JAJONY010010558.1:0-21487 GCA_029582405.1 Solanum gandarillasii | reverse complement strand
TACTCTCTATGTCCCTAGTTACTTGTCCACTTTTGAATTGACATACCTATTAAGAAAAAACAATGATGGACATAATGAGTTTACTATTTTACCCCTATTAATTATAAAATGGATGAATTAAAAACTTAAGATTCTCGAGAAGTTCTACCTTTTTCAAAAGTAATTAATTGAAGGTATTATAATAGGTAAATTCTCTACTCAGAGATAGGGGTCTGTATCGATCGGTTCGGTTCGGTTTTAAGTATTATCGGTTCGATTTATCGATTTTCAATTTTTAAATATGCTAAACCGATAACCAAACCAATAAGATATTTATTATCGGTTTCAGGTCTGTAACGGTTCGGTTTTCAGTTTAACCAATAAGAAAATGCTTTCAAAACAAATATTTGACTTATCCAACAATTTGACATGATATGCATACATCGAAATAATCATCTCAGACGAAAAAACAGGGACCAATTTGATGTATTTTGATCATTATAATAAAGTCTTGATCAATTTTCGATCACCATAATATAAAAAAACGAGGTCCCTTTATGCGAGAATCAAATAAAACCAAATCATAGACATTAAATGTCAAAACAATAGCAAATGAGGCCATGCTTACAGTAAATCATGTATAAAGAAAAGACCCAACTAAATGAAGTTCTTATGTTATTTTTTTTAAAAAAAACACAAAATCTGAATTTCTGACGTTAATCAAATTGCAGATATTTACAATCATGCAAAAGCTAATATTAGTTAATTATAATTTATAAACTAACTAAAGTACATAAGTAATACTAAAAAATAAAACCTAAAGGTTCAATAACTAAAAGTAGAGAGGAGAATTAACTGTTAAGTAGTGTTAATTATTGCTAAAGTTTTTATATTTAGTCTAATATACTACTAATTATATTAATATTTTTTGTTTAATATATTATATATATGTATAACCAGGGGCGGAGCCACCAATAAAAAAACCTTTATCTTTTCCTTTTCTCCTATTATTAAATAAATAAAGAGAGAAATTGATCTTACAAACTTAATTAGAACTTTAAACTTGTCATTTCCTAAATTTAATTTCATTAATTCCTTTTTTAAACTAAGAAATATCTCCTTTTTCATTATATTTTACATTTTCATATATATTAAAAGTTTTTATCTTCATAAGTTAAATTTCCATTATCTCTATTAACTCCTCATGATAACTCCCAAATCTAGATGTATAAACTTATGATAACTTATTGTGTTTCTTAACCTTTTTCCCTATTTGATAACTAATTATGCAGTAAATTGTTATGCTACCATGTTTCTATAAAAGCAACATGGGTCCCTGTTTGAAAAGCTAGCATTCCTCTTCTTTGAGAAAAGTTAAAGATAACATTATACCAAGGAAATTGAAATCATGCAAATCAACCAAAATTTCGATATCCAAACACCACAAGGGTTCGACAAAATAAGGTCGAAGGTGGAAATTGAAAAAGTAACACAATATCTAGAATGAACAAAACTTTAAATATTCGACAGGATAAGAAAATGGTGAAGGAACACAAAAGTTCTTCGAATTCTCGAGTATCTTCTAATCAATCTAGGGGGGAGGGGACACATTAACTCTTCCATCTTCAAAGGTCTTGCACGCTCAAACCTACATATCAATATATACTCAAAACAAGGAGATTCATGATAGCAACTATAGGACTATAAAACTAGTCAACTAAAACAGCATAGCTAAAGTGAAAGCACCAAAAGATAAGTATACCTGGAGGAAGTGACTGCTTCAACTTGTCGGCCTTTTCAAAGTCAGACACACACAGTGTGTACAGGTACTTGGAGCAGCGAACCTTGAACTTAACCATATCCTTGTTCTTCTTGATCTTGACAGAACGTGCATCCTTCCTCCTTGCTGTTAGGAGGAAATCCTTGATCTCATGGATTTGCTTCGGCTGAAACCAAAAAAAAAAAAGGTTCAGTTAAGCATTCATCTCTCTCGCAATGATAAAATTTGCACAAAACAGTCTTAAGCAAGTTCTCAAACACAACCCTCAACAAATCAAATGGCAATGAACATGAAACAGTTGTCTGCCTGAGGAGTAAGAACTAATGTATGTAGGATAAAGCGAGGAAAACGAATACAAGGAATCACATTCATCAAGATATGAGCTATAATCAAATTATCAAACTTCATTTCTTTTACCAATACAAGACCTACTAGCAACTAGAAGAAAAGTAGTTTCATCCACATTCCCCCAACTGCTCAACATATACCAAAATTATCTAACAATGCACACATAAGCAGAGAAGTACAAGAGTCAAGACAAGAAAATAACTCTATTCCTGGCATCAAGTAGATGCATAATAGTTACAAAGGTAAAGTAGCAAAACAGTCAGCACTTACATTGCTAGTTAAGAATCTGGGAGCTGACAAAGTTCAGAAAGAAATCAGGGAACCTAGAGGGGATAATATCCAGTTGCTTCAGTAGCAACTAAAAGAGGGCTAAAATCTTGGATTAAATAACACTTCATGTATTCAATACATGAAGCACCACTAAAAGAATCTAATATATCCACATCATCTATTCAATACATGAAGACTCTTTTATCATAACAGAAAATTCTTAACTCAGTGGACAATAAATAAGCATGTCGTCATGCCTTTTCCACTTAGATTTCTGTCAGCAAAAGCAGAGACCTTTCCCACTTAGATACCCCCCATGCTTTTGCAAAACAAGATCCTAACCAATCCATCAGCACCTAAGCTCTAATCACCAGGTCAGAGTCCAGAGGCTCGAGAATAGCTTTACTATTCACAAAAAAAGTCCCAGAAAATAACACTTCAAGCACCACCAAAAGAATCTAATATCTCCCATACATCAGGACTGTTGTTTTCACAACAGAAAACTCCTAGAAGCTACCTCACAGTTCAAAACTCAACGAATAACGAGCCTCCTCTCATCCCTCCACCACTTAAGAGACACTACACTTTTGGCCACAAACCAGTTTCAACCACAAAACTCACTCATCACCACCTAAGGTCTTACCACTTAGACACTATACTTCCAGCCACAAACCTGCATCAACCACTAAACTCACACATCACCACCTAAGCTCTTACCACTAAATCAAACCCTTCAACACTCAAGCTTAGCTTTATTATTCACAAAAAATCTCCCAGAGAAGTACTAATTTCGAAAGCACCTAAACAAAATTAGATTACATCTGAAAAACTAACACTTGAACAAACCCAAAAAACAGAGAAAAAACAAAACTTAATCACATAAAACCTAATAATTAACAAATCCCATCCCAAAAGCCTCAAGATTTACCTCAAACAACACAAACTAGTTTTAAAAAAACTACAACAAAACATTTAATCATCAAAAACTCATCTAAGAAACAAAACTTCACAACAAAATGACTAAGCATATAGTAAATTCAACAATGTAAAACACAAAAAGAAGACAAACCCACCATGATTAGGTCTTCAAATTAGGGTTTTGTTGCTGTTCCTGCTGCTGCTGCTGAAGGAGAAGACAAATGGAAAAACAAAGAGGCGGTAACTATATAAATGGGATCGCTAAAAAAACCTAATTTGTTCACTTTACAATTTTACCCCTAACCCGGTACCGGAACCGGAACCGGAACCGAATCGGCCCAGCCCATTAAGATCCCGGCAGGCCCGGCACAATTATCCACCTTCCTTACAGGCCTTAACTAGCCGTTGGGCAACGGCCCAATAACGGATATATTTTCTTACCATATAACTTTGTAAAACTACGCTTTAGTCCCAAAATCCCAACTATAAATACCCAAAAAAAGTTCATTTTTTGTCACTCACTTTCTCTCTCTCAAATCATCTCTCAAGTTGTTTGCTATTCCACAGTTATCTGTGTTTGACTTGATACGACATTTTGGTAAACTCGTTCTATCTCTTACTTTACGTATTGAATTTGTTAATTTTGTTGTGCAATTATGTCTTCGGGTAAAGGTATGTTTAAGGGAGGGCGTAAGAATAAAGGTAAGTCATCTATTTCTATTAATCAAAAACTTCCTCGTAAGTCTGAAGATGATTCTTTAGAGGATAGTGAAGATTGTATGCATGATAATAATAATAATAATCGCGAAAGTGTATCGAGTGAGGAGGAAGAGTCGAAGGAGGTTTCTAGTATGGAAAAAACTATTGATGATGATTTAACTAATAAAAAATTATTTGGTGATAGAAAGAAATATAAAAAAAAAATTATAAAATCAATAGCTAGTGAAAAACCTCTTGATTTTACTTCTCCTAAAGATTTTAATACATATATCAATAGATTATATTCTAATCGTTTGATTAATGGTATTCCTAGAATAACTTGTTTAAATAATGTTATGAATTTTTATACACAATATCAACAATATTTACGTGATTTATTTTCGAAACTTGATTGTAGAGTTTCTCTTGCACTTGATATTCGTAGTGATGTTCGTAACTTAGATTATTTAACTGTTACATGTCATTGGATAAATTCTGATTGGATATTGGAAAATCGTATTATTGCTTGTCGTTTTATTGAAGATAAAAATAATAGTCCTTTTATTATTACATCTATTCGAGATATTTTGACTTTTTTTGGTCTTAATGATAAAATTATGTGTATTTCTTTTAATAATAATTTTAATGATATTTCAACTTTAGAAATACAATCTGTACCACCTTTAAATGGAAATTTTCATGTTAAATGTCTATGTGAAATTTTTAATTTAATTGTACATGATATAATTGATCTTTTTAGTTCTTATATTACCAAAATTAGAGGAGCAATAACATTTATTTTTCAAAATAATTCAAAAACAAGAATTAAAGAATTTAGGAAAAATTGCAATGATTTTAACCTTAAACCAAAAAAAATATCAATAGATATTTCTACAAATTGGAATTCTTTATACATTATGTTAAATGTTGCATATAAATATAGGGAGCCAATTTCTGTTACATATAATAATTATATTGAAAATTCTGCTAATTTTTTAATTGATTCAGATTGGGATATTATTAAAGTTATTGTCAAAATTTTATTAAAATTTCATAATGTTATTAAAGAATTTTTTAGTAATTGTGATCCTAATATTTGTGGCATTTTAAGACATATTGCTGATTTTGCTTATTTACTTTCTAAATATAAGGATAATGAAATTTATAAAGACTTTATTATTCCGATAAAAGAAAAAATCAAAAAATATTTTATTCCTATGCCACCTATTTTTCAAATTTCTGCTGTATTAAATCCTAATATAAAATTAATTTATGCAAAAGGATATACAGGATTATTATATCAATTTTTAGAAATTGTTGAGGAAGAAAAACCAGATTTGGAAAGTTTATTTTCAAATACAGAAGCATTATTTAA
This sequence comes from Solanum gandarillasii, assembly GCA_029582405.1. Classification (NCBI taxonomy): domain Eukaryota; kingdom Viridiplantae; phylum Streptophyta; class Magnoliopsida; order Solanales; family Solanaceae; genus Solanum; species Solanum gandarillasii. The sequence goes on along the minus strand of JAJONY010010558.1, from coordinate 16,118 downwards.
TTATTATCAGCAATTAATAGATAATGAAAAATTAAATAATTCTAGTGAAGAAGAAGAAGATGATGATGATTTTATGGAAAATTTACTAGGTATAGGTAAAATAAGAGAGCTTGATTCTTATGTGAGGCAACACGGTGAATCGTCTGATATTAGTATTTTGCAGAGGTGGAAGGATAGATCAAAATTTACACGTGTTATTGCGAAAATGGCTCGGGATGTGCTAAGTGTTCCAATTGTTTCAACGGTGGCGTCGCGGATTATGATTGGTGACAATAACCGGTCATTGTTTAGGAAGACAACGGAAATGGTAGTATGTGTTGAAGATTGGATTAAAACAGAGCGAAGAAAGCAACATGTAGAAAAAACGCAACATGAAGATGAAGAACTTGAAGATGTCATGATACTATGGGATGATGATCAAAGTGATGAAAGTGATAATCAAGATTATCCAACTCCAATTAATTCTTCTTATATTGATATTAAGGACATGATTAATATTTTTAGAAAATTTTGATCATAAATTCATCTATTGTATTCAGAAATTTCACTTCATGAGAGTAGAACCTCTAGACTCTTGATGAAATTTGCAAGTCTAAGTTCAGATATGCAATTTTGTATAAAATTTGAATATTTTAAATACCAAAAATTATCTTGTTGAAATTTGCAAGTTTTTAGTTCAATTCATACAATTTTTGTATATTTTGAATACCAAAAATTATCCTTAATAAATTATTAAGTTTCAAGTTTGCGTTCGAAGAACAAAGATATTTTCACAAGATAAATAAAACTAACCACTCTCACTCCAAGTTTGCGTTCGAATAACAAAAATGGTCCTCTCGATCTTCACAAGATAAAAATTAAAATCTACTTAGTGGCTGCTATGTTGAGCCAGCCACTCACATAATAAGGTTTGACAGGAAAAAAAAAAAAAACTTTCGAAACTATCAATAAAAATGCAAATTCAGAATACACGGAGTATAACTCCATTAAATCCGAGACATCTGGTTAACGATGAATAGGATTCAACCCTCTTACCACTCTCATTGGTTGCCAAATTTTTTTTAAAAAAAATCCCTTGCAAACCAAGATATCAACTGAAGTCGATGGAACTAAGAAATTGTACAAGTCGCAACTGCATTTTAAAATAAACAAGAAGTCGATGGAACTACCATTCTAGGAAAGAGTACTGTCCTCAAATGTGTCGCGCCTAGTGTTTAAAAGCATTTTCGATGAACAACAGAAGGTCCACTCTCGTCGTAATCAGCTTTGGTTATGTGCTGGTTTTGAGGGAAGACAACTTTGGCAAGTATAGCACCACCAATCCATGCTGAATATGAAGTCAAGTTTTCTGGCATATATTCTGGAGGCTGTAAACAATATCACAAAATCAAAATTCAATAAGTAGCATGGCATCGTGTTCAATTAGAGAAGCAACGTGGTAGTTCCTGATTCGGGATTAAGCAAAGGCTAAGGAAAATTTGCACTACCTTCTCTCGTGTTCCTAAGCACGAGGATGCTCTTCTTAGCACAGCCTTTCTATGTATCATAGGTTACAAGTTCGAGCCTTGTGCTAAGCTAACTCAGTCTAGTATTTAAATGGAGAAGGGTAGAGGAGTGGTTGGCCTAAAGGGTTGGCTCCAAACAGATTTCTCGGTTATTAAAAACAAAATCAATCCATTTTCCTCTAAGTTGGAAGTTCTCACAATGACTTGGGCTGACAATCCTAAGTCGCTTTTACAATGGTAGGGTATTGTGACAAGGGGCACAAATATGGCAAAGAGGCAAAAAGAACCTAAGCTGTCATTTACAAGAAAGATACCTTTACAAGCGAAGGACGAACTGCTGATGAGCAAAGGGTTGCTTCTCTCTGAAACCGTTCCTCAAAACCTGCAACCACGAGCAACACAAAGTTTAATCTATCCTGGTCTACTTACAAGGACTCTAACAACTGTAATATTGACTGTTTCAACTACAAAAAGTTCTTTACACTACAAATTAAAAGACACCTAACATTTCTTTCTCTCTAGACAGTCCACCATATAAAAGCTTAATCATCTGTAATGTGTTCGTCTACAAGTTTGATTCACATGGTATGTTAGCCCACAAGACCCAAGGAACACCAGAGTCTAGACTTTACAAATGGCCAGTGCAAACTTCAGAAGGAAGGAGGCAATTTGAGCATGACCACTGACTGATTGAGGGTCTCTCAATCCATTCCCCTCTTCACCTTACACTCATTGGTGATATATGTTAGCTTAAGTAGTGATGGGGAGGAGGAACAAATTTTACTTCTCTTCAATGTGATGCTCCAACTGATCTACCTCAAGTTACAATTATTGTTGTTGTGTTCTTGTTGTTATTGATAAAAGACACCGATATAGCTATGTTATTTATTATTTTATAAAACCAGCTCTTTTTAATTTGTTAATAACCGTGGTGTCTAGACAACCTTGCACACTCCTTGACTGATACAACTAGCAGTCTTTCACAGACCAAAAACACCAAGTGTCGATGCAAACCTATCCCACCAAGGCTGAAGCATATAGGTTCTCACTTAGTGTTGGAGCAGAGATTCAAACCGGGACATTTCCAAGTTATTACTCGTGTGTCTCGACCTCTAAGCTATCCATTTTGGGACTTACCAATGCTAGCTCATAAACAAGTCGATCAGCTCTTCCTGCTAGTCATTTGGGTCATTTTAATGTGCAAGCTATAAATCTAAACCAGTTTGGTAAGAGAAGATAGTAAGATCACAAGGGGATTTGTGTCCTGGAGCTTGGAGGAAATATTACCAATCAAAGGGGAGAAATGGCCCCTCTGATCAACGGCACACTCATTAGCATTTCAATATTTTGTTTTGTCATCACGATGTTGGCTTTGATTAAGAATATTACAGGAATAGACGAACTTCCTAGTTAGGAGAAGAGGAAGGGAGATATTGACACTGCCTTAATGTTTCACTCGGTGTTTGTCAAACAGTTGCTGTAGCCATCAAGCATTTAAAGCACAAGCCAATTCAATGAAGGATTCTTGTTGATGTGTGCTACTTATGGTCCAACAGCTAAATATCGGCTCACCAGACCTCTTCTAGTCTCCCAAGGAATAGTGGAAATACATTCACATCCAATGGATTGGATTTGGGCAGTAGATTTTCTATAGTGAAATTCACTGACAAGATTGTCATAGCGAGCTGCTTAGGCAATTTGATGGGAAAATACTTAATATCATCCCCCACCCCACCCAAACTTTACAAGCATAGAAAGAAATGCGATCGGGATAATCTACATAAAAGAAGGCTAAGGCATCGGAAAATTTGAGGATGACTATCCACCTACACTATGCTTGGCAAAGGGTTTAAAGAGGAAAAGAAAAGCAAGCCAATCTCAAATGTATCAGTAGATAAATATTGAAAGCTTGCCAAACAAAATACCAATAGCGGAACATTAAAAAGGAATAGTACACTTTCCAGTTGCATTAATTTGAATGAGAAAAGGACTGTCAGTAATAAAAGCATTTCAAATACATACAATAAAATTGAACTATTTGAGATAAAACCAACCAAAGTCCAAACAAGAAGAAAAGTTTTAGTAACAGACCCGAAGAAATACAGGAAAACATGAGCATTTGTCAATCATATTCTACTAAACAAAGAGATGAACAAAACTGACCGGTTAAAGTAGCAGTGCCACCACAAAGTACTGTGTTCTCTAGCAGCTGGCGATGATTTTCAGATGACACAGACGAAATACTATGAACAAGCTGCTCAACTATTCCATGAGTATCATTACCCAATATAGATGGTTGAAACAATGCCTCTCCAACAGTGTATCTTTCTTTTCCAATTGTGATCACCTAAATCACAAAAAATGAAATGAGATTCATTCAGACATAAACAGTTCTACATGCTAGATAAGGATGACATAACGACAATAAACGAAAGCCTGCAAGAACTTTTTTTTATCAAAACCACTAAACTGGAATACACAATGATCTTAAAATACAACTCCCCTTACTGCTATTAATGTAAGATGTTTAGTGGAATGCAAAAAGCTCAGCCTTTAGTTTCTATCTTATGATATCTATGTAGTTCTCTAATATTTAAGGATCATCATTCACATTGATGGTAAGACCCCATTTTCTCAATCTTTTCTAACTTTCCTGTATAGGCTTCCCTTGTTCCTGAAAATGAGTATTGCACATGGCAGCACTCTTTGGAACCCTAATTGGATAACTTCTGCTATTCCATAGAAAAAAGCAGAGAAAACATCTAAGATCAATCCTTATAATTTTTAAAATCAAATCAGTCTCCAACCTCATAATGGGGCAGCGAAAGACATTAATCCTAGAAATGTTAAAATCAGATCAGTCTTCAACCTCATAATGGGTCACCAGAAGAATTCACAAATGGAGGTTTTAAGCCTCTTTGCTGGAACAAGACAATCAGAAACGAGAGTTCAAAGGCAGTAATTCACTGGCTTGTTCTACACCACAATGTCCTTTAGAGAAATCAAATGAAGGATTTCTTTCAGCGGTTTGAAAACAAAAGCTTATGTTTACCTTAAGAAACTAGAATAAGTTCTAGAAATTAAAGATGTATTAAAATACAACTGGTTTTCTATCAACTTCATATAATGGTGCCTTATAAGCTGAAATGTAGTGCACAAAAACCTGGCCATCAGGCAGAGTATGTTTCTCTTCCAGGCATGAGTGTTGAAGCTTCTCATAGGCAATATCGTCATCAGCACAGCATGCATACTGTTCTTTCAATTTTTCAACATCAGAAATATTGAGTTTCACTGTGGGATTTGATTTACTAAGCTCATCTGCTAGTAGCTTTGTCAAATCCAAACCCCCAACTTCCAGCCTTCTTGATGCTATGTGCTGAACAGCACCCTCAATGACAGGTGCAATATCTAAAAGGTAATAAAAAAGACATTCGGAAGAACACTGAGAAATCAACACAGATGGAGAAAAAACAAGCAAAAGTAAAGCAACATTTCCAAAATAGAATACAAACAGTTTAACTTTTAGAAGAAAAGAAGCACACGAAAAAACCTTGAATGTTCATTATAGCAAAATATGCAAAAGTTATATTTCTTATAGCAACCAGAGCGAAAGTAATTCTCACAGTTCCTTGCTCTAAGGCAAGCGAAGGAAACATCATTGTTCTGCCCATACCAACTGAATAGAGGCTACGATATTCTTTTCTTTCTGCCCATTTATTTGTAAAACATAAGCATCAAAAGGGTACCAACCCTGAGTAGTGATGAATGATAAAGATATTTTTCCTATGGCTCAAATTTTCTGAAAAGCAAAATTGTGTTACTATGAGCTTTTAAATTACAATACTTCTAAAACTCAAATGATGAAGTCTGTAATTATACAGAAGAATATGTAGCATTTATATGCAAGAGTGATATTACAACTTTGCAAGCTAATATTCTCCTTGTAGAAGCCCAAATCCAACTTATTAAGATGCAAGAAGATGAATAGAAAGTATTCAAGGTCATGAGAATTATCATGTTCTATACAGATGTGCTGTCCACCAGCACAGGGCACTGTTTGTACATTTTTTTTCATAAATCAGCTATGTTGCTCGGACTCTTCAAAAATGCCAACGGGTGCGTGTCGGATTCGCCAAAAGTAGTGTATTTTTGAAGAATCCGAGACGGGTGCGGCATCAAAAGTGAAGAGTCCGTGCAACTAAGTAAATCAGCATTAACTGTAATAGGTACTGCTTAAAAAAGCTCAACTATAAATAGACAAAGAAAACACAGAACATTGAGGGGCATATCAACCCTAGTAACCACACACTGGATTATTACCCTGGTCCGTATCTCAAAACTAATAAAACCAACAGTACTACTAGGTTTTTTCCAACCAATACTGCAATGATAACCACATTCTCAAGCCTTCATGTCTCTGCTCACTTATACTTTGCAACTCAAAGGAAACAGAAACAAAAGTATGTTTACTACCTAATGACTAGTGACTAGCTAAATCTGATAACGGAAGACTAAGAGACAGAAAAAGCAAAGAATCTTCAAATACATGGATGTTGAAGGATGATAGGTTTTAAGGTAATGCAGATACCAATTTTCCCATGGCCAACATCAACAGTACAGCCAGATATGCGTCCAACTGCATAAAGCGACAATACTGCCTGCTCAGAGGCATAAAAGCCCGAGATGTTGAATGTTTCAAACATCAATTGCACCAATTGTTCCCTAACAGCCTGTTGACACAAAGGCAGCAATATATATATTAAATTACATTTCCAAACCAATACACGAAAAGACACTAACTTGATGTTGCAGTTAAAAAACAATAAGCCAAATCTAGCATCCAGCACCAATGACTTACTATTTTCTCTATATTTCAAGACTTCTCTTTAATCTCATAAGACCAAGCCAATTACTAATCCCTTAGGATCCTGTTTAAACTTCATAACTAGATATGCCGAATTACAGAAAGCAATGCCACCAAGGACATATTCACTTAGTTGCTATTCCTTTTTTAATTTTAATATCGATGGTTTCTGGACCAGCTTGTGTGCATCTAAACTAAGCACATGTTGCCAAGGTTATACTAATCATGCTAACCAATCTGGAGTAAATGGGATTACTCCAAAGGTTGTAACTAGGATTTGAAACTGAGATTTCCAGGCTCTCTCAGTTACTATTCCTTAGCAAAGGAGTATAGCTTTTCAAGCTGACATTACAGCTCATCCAATATGCAATTCTTTAAATCATTTTCTTGTCATGTGCATTACTAACTACAGTAGTTTGCATACTCAAATTCACTAATTTATACAGAAATTTGGTACTAGCCCCCCAAAAAATAAATGCATTACAGAAATTCTGAAAAAGTTTTTAAAGAGAATCAACAACTCACCTTGGGAGTGCAGAGTGGGTCAGTGAACAAAATTTGACCTTCATTTCCAATTTCCCAACCAAGACCAGAATAAAGAACATGATGCAACAGGTCTTCCATTGCATCCCAATCTTTAACGAAACCTCTCTCAATGGGATCCACAGCAACTTCCTCCTCCTCAAACAAGGAAGCTTCATCATCTTCAGGAATGCGTTTCATTTGGGTTGGTATTACCTAAACCATACATTCCCAAATTTACAAAAAGCATTAACCATTACCATCTTAAATACCCAAAAAATACACAAAGTTTCAATCTTGAAGCTCTTTCCTCATAGGGTTTTCTTGTTTTTCATTCCCAGAGTTACAAAAATCATTAACTATATCATTATCATCTTAAAACCAAAAAAAAAAACATCACATAAAATTGGGGTAAAATAACAAGTAAATAGCAGAAAGTTTCAATCTTGAAGCTCTTTCCTTATGGGTTTTTCTTGTACTTCATTCCCAAAGTTACAAAAAGCCTTAACCACATCATTACCATCTTAAAACCCAAAAAAATATCACACAAATTGGAAAAACAAGTAAATACCAGAAAGTTCCAATCTTGAAGCTCTTTTCTTATGGGTTTTTTTGTACTTCATTCCCAAAGTTGCAAAAAGCATCAACTACATCATTACCATCTTAAAAACCCAAAAAATAACCTTCGGGGTGGCCTAGTGGTTTGGGCTTGGGACTTCCATGTTAGAGGTCTCAAGTTCGAAACCCCTTGCAGTGAAAGCAAGGGGTTTGCATTCTGGGTCGAGCTCGTCGCACCGGGCTTGCCTAGTGCGGGTTACCTCTCCTATGTGGTTTGCAAGCTATTGCATAGGAGCGGGGGTATTACCCTGTGCGCACCCAAAGGGTAGCGGCTGGGAGTTTCCCTTGTCATCAAAAAAAAAAAACCCAAAAAATCCACACATTGGAGCAATTAACAAGTAAATAGCAGAAAGTTTCAAACTTGAAGCTCTTTCTTTATGGTGTTTTCTTGTACTTCATTCCCAAAGTTACAAAAAGCATTAACTACATCATTACCATCTTAAAAACCCAAAAAAATGCACACAAAATTGGAGCAATTAACAAGTAAATAGCAGAAAGTTTCAATCTTGAAGCTCTTTCCTTATGGTTTATCCTTTTACTTCATTCCCAAAGTTACAGAAAGCATTAACTACATCATTACCATCTTAAAAACCCAAAAAAAAATCCACACAAAATTGGAGCATTAACAAGTAAATAGCAGAAAGTTCCAATCTTGCAGATCTTTTCATATGGGGTTTTCTTATACTATGTCTATAAACAACCAAAATCAAGAAAAGAGTTACAAATACAGTATAACCATAACAAAGCTCCAATCTTTCACGCAAATTGAGGTAAAATAGCTAAAAAACTCCAAATTTGAACCTTTTTTTTGGATGGGGTTCCTATTCTACAGTTGAGAAAAGTAAAAAAAATAAAATACCATAGCAGGAGTTTGATCTGGAATAGCGAAACCAGCTTTGAGCAATTTAGAACCAGCATCCACTACTACCGCCTCCATTGTTGAAGGCTCTGAAAAATTGTTCTCTCTCTTTCTGTTTGAGTAAATCAAATTTCAAGAACTGATGAAAGTAAATTGAATTTGCTGCTATTCCCACCTCTTTTATTTTCTTCCCCTTTTCATCTTTCTTCACTCTTCATTTTTATATTTTTTTTTTCCATATTTTGGTAAGTGATATTTTATTTTATTTTTTTGTGTGTGTGTTTTGATATGATAAGAAAATATTTTTTTGAAAAAATCATTTTTTATATAATAAAAAAAAAAAAAAAGAGAAGGAAAATGACTTGAAATACACTCAAATTATGATTTTTTTTAAAAATTGTTATACACTTTTTAATAGGTCTAAATGATTCAGTAAAGTTATTTTTATTTACAAATATGGCTTTGTATTATCATGATTTGAGTTTCTTTTTTTATTTCTAGTCTGGTGTTGAATATGTGCATTGGAATTTATCTGAATTTACGCGCGTAAAAATGTATTTTTATTTACCTTATACGTGTCATATAACTTGTTTGGTAAAGTTTTAAGAGGTCAAAAATGCTTCTTTTTTTTTAAAAAAAAAAGTGAGATATTTGATTGAGGTATGGGAGAAAATAAGTATATATGAAGAGTAAAATAAACTGTTTTTCAGAAGCTAAATAATTTATTGCTAAAATTCACATATATCTAAAGTTGATTAACCAGCAATCTCAAATTCGAATTTTAGAAACGAAGTAATATCGGTAGAAAGCGTTTTCCCCTTTAAAAGGTGTTATATAGGGGAAATGAGGATTAATCGGACAAATGGAGTTTCAAATATCAGATGATTATACAAACAATCATATGTAAAATTTCCTCAATTTTTTCATGCTTGAGAAGTATCACAGCTTATTTACAATAGTTCCAAAAAAACATGTAGCAACTAGCATATAATAAGTTGCCTCATTTCACTACCCAAAAAATAATTACAGAGTTTCCATTTACAATTATTTTGGCAGAAGCAACACTGGATTGCTGCTTATTTACAAGCTGTACACAAAAAAAAAATGTCTTCAGTTCTTCAAAACTGGATTGCCTCGAGAAGAATTCATCGATAAAGCCACATGTTTCTCTGGATAAATAAGACGATACAATCATCGTTATAAGTTTGTTAAAGACTAAAGTATCACGAAACATATCAAGGGAGAGGGGTGTACCAACCTCCTGTCGCGATGAGTTTTTCAACACGAGATACAATGTGTTTTCCATAAGTGTATTTCTTGAGGGCAGTAAGGTGTATTCTAATTCGCGAAAGAATTAGTTCACGACTTTGATCATCACATGTCTCAAGAACCTTCTGTACTACATAGTTACCAAATGGATCCTTCATCATAGCCTGCATTGGAAAATTGAAGTGATCATGATTGAAGATCGTTAAGCTTTAACATGATAGATTTTGTATGACGATGAAAATGCTCAAGGAGAGAAAGAAAAAGAGATGCTTGTGTTATTGTGGAGATGGTGTGTATGCAGAAAAGGGGCATCACGTGTTAGCAGGGTCCGAGAAAGACCAGCACACAAACTATACGTAAGATTGGAACTTATGATCACTCTCTCGATTAAGCCTTTTACCTGTCTTTGAATTGAACATGTTGGTTACCTATAGTTAGAGCTTAGTTTCTATCTGAGAAGCCTATTCTGTGCACTTACCTTGAGTTTCGTGCTGAACTTTACTGATAGACGTGGAAGGGAAGAGACGGGGCGAATGGAAAAAGAAGAGAAGGGACAGCATCACAGCAATTGTGAATAACAAGTTAAGCAAGTATCTTCTCCAGCCTTGTTATGTGTTTCGATTACTAAGCTAAGGATCGAAGTACTACATAGTCCACCAATTCTACTGTCATGACGACTAAGATTTCCATCATAAGAACAAATACGTTATATGACTTCTCCTGGAGGTCCTGATTAGCATCCTAGTCATGTTTGTAGTGATTCATATTGTTGCTAAGACGTTCTTTTTAAGACTACGTAATTTTCAGGATTTTAAGTGTTTTATAGTTCACGAAGTGAATGTTCATCGCACCAAGTACTCTTTCACGTGCTAAAGCAAATGGCAGAAGCACGGATGTAGAACGTTCACTTAACACATGCAAGAATAAGAGATAACATGTAGTTGTTTTTCCGCTTTTCAGCATTTTACCTTTCAAATGCAGAACAGAATGGGGCAAAATCTGTGAAAATAAAGAATAGTAACAGACCTGTAGAGGCTCATTTTCTTGTGTTGAACCAAGCATTTCGTTCACCAGAATTTGACGCTCCTCTGGAGTTGCAAAAATCAAGCACTTCTCAACGACATTAGAAGCGTACTTGTGCTGACTCATCTTTACAATTTGTCCAGTAAGTTTGCCTATTATATCAGACCTCTCATGTGGTTTACCGTGTTGGAGTACATGCTAGAGAAGTAAGGAGAAGATCGAAATAAGAACCAAGAACAGAAGTGCAGCAACTTATAATACAAAGAATCGAAGAATTCCACATCATCTACTGCAGACGTTTATCAGCACTCGGAAATTCAAAAATGAAAGCTAGTACTTAGTAAACAGCAGCTGCATAAACACCTATTCGTCGTTTCAGCAGAAAAGTAGAAGTTGGAAAACAAACTCCACATTGTAACTAAATATTCAGCCAACTAAAGGATCCAGGACACATACAATCAGGTAAAGTCGAGCATATCAGACGTTTCAGCTAAGGTGGATAGAACTTAGTCAGAAACCTCTTGTGCCAGTTGTAATCGACGTATTAATTTTTGCCTGAATTTTTATCAGTAGGTGTAGTAAAGAGCTTTGTTCCTGTAACTTAGTGGTCTACATTGCTAAGAGCGTAGTTGATTTAAGCCAGTATTCAAAAAGGCTGTTCCAGGGCAAATGAGAAGTGCCTCGAGACAGTCTTTATGTAATGACGTAAAGTAATGATGACATCAAGATGAAAATGTCTTAAGTTGATTACCTGAATGACATAGTTTCCATACTGATCCAGCACTAGAGTACCGGCAGCCTGCATTATTTCATCCATGATGGTCTTTTGTGTCTCCGGGTTTTTGCAGTACTCAAGGACTCGCTGAAAATGAACAGATCCAAAGTGGTTGAGGGAACTCAACACATCAAAACAAAGAATCGAAAAAAAAACCATATCAGTGTACCTGAATGACACGGCAGCCATACGGATGTGTTGATAGAGACACAACATGCCCGAAGAAGGAAGCTACAATAAAGTGAATTCGATCTTGAGGTACATACTCTATGCACTTCTGAATAACATGATTACCGTTCTGATCACGAACACATTTCATCACATAGCCATCTAGTTCTGTAGCCATTTGCTTCTGCAGTTCCACATCAAAGACTTCCAAAGCCTGTGATCATATAATATGTTTCATTCCGTAATCCAGAAAAAAGGGACAAAAGGATGAACTATTAAGCAAGGATATCGTACTCTATCTCTTCGTCTGACTTAACTGTTATAGCGGATAAAGTTCAATTACTTTGATATGACAAAAAATAGTTTTTTTACTTTCTTAAACTCCGTGTCAAGTCAAAACCATACAAATAAATTGAAACAGAAGGAGTAGACAAACACATGTGAATGCACAAGACAGAACTGTGCTCTGAAACTAGATCGAGTTATTGTGCATGATAAAGTATAAGCATCAACCTTCTGAATAACTCTGCAACCATACATTTGAAAACTCAGAGGCAAAACATGACCGAGAAGTTGCCTTGCTAGTTCCTTTCTTTGACTCTCCGTTCCATGCTCGAGGAACTGTTTACATTGATTAGCAAATGACAATCAATACAGTTTGAAAAGGAAAAAGAAGAAAAAAGAAAAAGATAACGATGGTTTAAACGACAATACGTACCTTTTGTATGACATAATTCCCAAAGACATCTGTCATTAAACTGTGAGCATGAGGAAGAATTTCTGGGAATATCTTCATCTTTTCTTCGACAGTGGCAGTTTCCAGCTTCTTTTGAATAAATCGACTCCCATACTGATCCTTACTAGGTAATAAAAAAAAGGCAGTAAAGGAAAAAAAGAGATGATATAGCTAAAGTATATACGGAAAAAGCAGCTTAGAGGCACCTGAACTCGACAACATGATTGAGAACGTCCAAAAGATCCAACGACCTGGGGTTGTTCTTGAGATCTTCCAGCAGAGACGGTAAAACACTTCCATCAGCAACGTTCTCCGAATGCCATGAACTTTTAGATTCATCGGTAGAATTTCTCAAGGAAGGAGGAATCTGTGGGAGAGGATCACTCTGATACATAGGACTTCTCGATCCTACTGTCACATACAATGAATTTGCTATTTTATTCTCTTGGCCTGAGCCAAGAGCATGAATCACATGATACCTATCTGTTAAACTGCAAGAATTACGTATTAAGGAAGGGCAATATTGTTGCTTCTGTTGCGGGAGTGATTCATCAGCATACATTGTTCCAAGAACTTTGAAGTCTGTATTGCCATGAGAAGTTGCATATTTCGGCTCACTCCTCAAATGGAGTCCATTCCCATTGACACCATTTAAATGAGAACCTAACACATTTTTCAAACAACGTGAGCACAAAAAGTAATTTTAATGCACACGATATCACAACTGATCAATAAACCTTACCAAGATTGTTATTCAACACCATCTTCGGATTATATTTGTATCCACCAGGTAAATATCCGGTAGAATCGACAGTGTGATTGTTATTGACATGGTGTTGGACTCTAGAGTTTTGACTCACAAACTCAGGACTGAGGTAATCCGTATGTCCATCAAGGTAGAATGTGGAATTATGGTCAGCATAGTCGGAAACAGTACCTAAATTTTCAGCTCCATAGTATTCATTTAGTTGATGTTGCACGCCCTGCCTATAACCATTTGATACTCTATTTTGAAGCCAAGTCTGCTGCATATTATCGTCATGTTGAAGGCGAGATAATGAGGCAGTAAGATCAGATACGTCAGCATTGAGGCCTTTTGAGCTAGTTATGTCAATTGAAATCTTGGGACTAGGTGATCTTGTAAATGAACGAGGCTCAGGTGTTCCACTCCTTCTTATCGGTGAATTCATAGCAGATGCAGAAGAATCAGGGTGATGTGGATTAGGATTCTGAATCTTTTCCAATCCAGAAAAGCCGGGAGGAGCATTTCCAGTGTGCAATGTCTTTGTGTGTTCTGTGCTTTCAGCGTGTGAAAGATCAGCAGACGAGAGTGCAGATTTGTCAAGTCCTTCCTGAAAAATAAAAGTATCTCATCTTAATTCGAAAGACTCAGAAGTATCATGAGAAGTGGAAGAGGAGAACGCGGTTGTTTTCATTGGAACTCATGGATTCAGGTACGTTTTTGCATTTTATCGATGATTAGACAGGATAGATTTTGAAAAGATGATAGCTTTCTTATGAAATCATGTGACAATAGGGGTTCAAGTGGCCATTGGAACTTCAATATGTACGTCCTGATTGATATTTCCTTCTAGAGGACTCATATCATTGCATACATTTTATCAGTAAATGGAATTCATCATCTTTTAATCTAAACAACGTTAATCCGTCACGAACACACGTCAACTTGAGAAAGCGTTGGTACATTGATTACTTCAATGAACTAAATAGAAGCATTTGGATATAAAAAGATGCAGAAAGATCACCTGAACTATGTCCGCGAAACTCTTTTTCCTCACACCAATTCCAGTGTTCGATTCCAATGTTCCTCGTGAAAGATTCCTTGCAGCAGTCTTCCTCAGCTTTATCAATTCATCTTCCGCCCTCTGTATAGGGAAACCAGGCTGCATCGCGAACAATGATGAACCACCACCTTGTTCCATCAAATTCTTGCTCATAAAAGCACATCCACCTGCCTGAACCCTCTGAGCAATTCTCCAATCTTCTCGAGACATCAACGGAGGGGGCAATCTCGGATTAAGATTGACATTTGAGTAGTAGTACGCTAAGTACGCAGGGTGTGATCGAATTTGCTCTTCTGTCAAAATGTCATTGCTGGAATTACCACCACCACCATTGCTGTTGTTACTACTATTAGATTGTGCTAAATTGGAATTCCTAAACAAACTTCCAACAGCACTCAACGATCCTTCGACAGTAGGAGGAGCACTACCACTCCTCGATATATTCAAATCCCTCTCCCGTTCACCAACTAAATCACGATTATGTTGACGTTGCTGCTGCCTCACAAGTATCGACTCGAGCTCACTCTCCAAACTGTTCTTGCCCTTTAAATTCCCATTATAATTTGGTGCCAACATCTTATCAACATTACTCACATTCACACTGGACAGAACAACATTATCTTCCACACCCCCTTTAGTCATGTCAACTATATAAATCCCATTAAAACACAACAAATACTCACAAATTAGATATCCAAATCAATACCAATAAAGATTTAATACATCAAGAGCAAGATACTAGTACCAAATGAAAAGTAAACACCTTTACTAGACTAAAGTACAACAACAACGAACCCCGTGTAATTCTACCAATGGGATTTGAAGAAGATAGAGTGTACACAAACCTCTGAGAAAGTAGAGAGTCTGTTTTCGATAGACATAAAAGTGCTTACTCATGCAGGTCTATCGCTCAGTTGATGATATCACTCTAGACTAGTTTCCACGTGCCAACAACATACCCAGTGTGTTGTGGTCTGGGGAGGGTAGAGTGTACACAGATCTTACCCCTATCTCGCAGAGGTAGAGAGGTTTTTTCCGAAAGATCCCGTATCAAGAAAATCAATAAAAAAAAACATCTTATTTCTCCACCCCATAATTGCTAAGAACAATTAACATACTATACAAACAGTGGCAGAGCCAGAAATTCCAACAAGGGTAAACTGGTGCACTAGTGGGGTCCAGGGAAAGCCGAACCACAAGAAATTCTAACAAGGGAATTCAAGATTTCACATCCTAGAAATTGAATCGCGGATTCAACAATTTATATATAGTATAATTTTCAAACAAACGAAATTCAATTGAATCCCTTACATACACATCAAATTCAAATTAAACACAAAAAATCACACAAAAATTGGATAACATTTTTTAAGACATAACAAAACATGTACATTCACATAATATAAGATTTAGGCACGCAAATCGAGACAAAGATTATATGAAAATTAAGACAAAATTACTTACATTGATGGAAAATCTTGATGTTTTTTCAAGCTTCCATACGACAATCTAGTAAAAGGGGTTGGGGTTAGAACATGAAAGATGAGGAAATTCTTAGATTAAGAATTAATCAAACGTTAATTTAGCAATTATTAAGGTTGTTCAATTCTTTTATGACTGTTAATTAATTACGTGTACTCCTATTGTTAGGGATGTGTTGTGGTTTTACGTGCATGAGGGATTTTTTTTTGGTTAATTAATAACTTGTGATAATAATGATTAGAAATTTGTACTAATTAATTAATTAATTAGTCTTGTTTAATTTAAGGATAAAGATGTGTATAGACACGTGTTGTAATTAAAAGACTTAGGACCTAGTTAGGAGAAAATATTGGAACCTAAATAAAAGTGAATCTTGAAAGTAGTAAAACACTAATAATATAATTTATTAAATTTGTTTACACTTTCGATGTAATTTTAACTTGTTATAATTTTAGATCGCGTCTGAAATAGTTTTTTCATGATTTTTTTTTT
>JAJONY010010557.1:0-16456 GCA_029582405.1 Solanum gandarillasii | reverse complement strand
AGAGACAAATGGGTAATTGCAACTGTTAGGAAATAGTTGTATATTAGTGAGTAAGCTAAGCCATAGAGGGAATAAATTTTCTCTCGAATAATTTACCCCAAATCAAGTTGATTTCTCTCGAACATCAACAATCAAGCAAAATAAGATCAGCCTACACCTTAGTCTATTCACTCTCTCGAGCTGAATATGTGGAACTGAGTTTAGGATTCACTATCTTGAGCTGCACCCATGTCAACCCATTACCCACTGACCATCAATCAATAATCTTGGTTTTAAAACCTCTTTCTCGAGCAAGCCAAAAACACAAAGGTAGAACTGCATTTGCAACTACAATTCTTAAATTAAACCACAATTACTGATTAAACTAACTTCTAAAGAGCATTTAAACTAACAATTAGCAATACTCATAAACTCAATCATCCCATAATCACACAATCACACGCCAGGAATTGAGGTTTTAGCTAGGTATCATAAAAAGATAAAAATCGTTACCAAATTGAGTTTCCAT
Source organism: Solanum gandarillasii (assembly GCA_029582405.1). NCBI lineage: Eukaryota > Viridiplantae > Streptophyta > Magnoliopsida > Solanales > Solanaceae > Solanum > Solanum gandarillasii. The sequence continues at coordinate 15,948 of JAJONY010010557.1, read as the reverse complement.
CAACTGGGTAAGATTAATTTCATCCTTACAATGCTCCAAGTTAAAAAAAATCTCAAAGGCCCACTTTCAATTTCTTAAAAGTGAAAAACTTCAATTCTCCAAAGCTTAGGAAAAACTAGTCTCAATACTAAGAATTCAATATGAAAAATGACTCTCATGATTATCCAAAATAAAATCACATGAAATAAAAATCTGATCTAAACTTAATGTTCAAAAATGTATTTATAGTCGCCAAAAATATGTTATGAAAGGTCATTCGGCGCAGTAAGTCAGGCTCGCCGATCAGTTCGGTGATCTGCCATTTGGTCAATTCTGTCGCCTTTCTTCTTTGGCCTTCAGCATCCTTAAGTTATGTAACTTTGGGCGACCCAACAATGCATAACCACTCGGTGATCCATCGACTGCTCCTTTCTCTCGCCAATTTGGTTTTCTCCTTCAGGGCTTGGCACAGTGGAACTTTAGGCGATAATAATGGACATTCGGTGACTCACCAAAGAGACTTGAGGATCACCAGGCTTTCATTTCTTCGTTCTTTCAGCTCGCTTTGTTCTTTTTTGCAAATTATTGTCCATGCTTTGTTCCTCAATCCATATACTTGAAATTCAAGGGTTTTACATCAGTTATTTACACAAAATAATCATTTGAGGACACTAAATGATTGTAAATACCCCCTAAATGAGTCCAAATCTCATACTCATCAAAAAAGCAATAGAAATAGGCTGGGTATCTGGAAGGAGATCAATTCCAAAGTCGATTTCCCTTTTCGGAGGAATTTTGAGAAGATTTTCTAGAAACACTTCTGGGAACTCATTAACTAAATGAACTGACTCAAGAGTTAGGGTTTCGGAGCTTGAATCCTTAACCTGAACTAGATGGTAGAGATAACCCTTAGAAATCATCTTTCTGGCCTTAATGTAAGAAATGAATTGAGCCATAAGCGCTAAGATATTACCCTTCCATTCTAAGATTGGTTCGTCTGGAAACTAAAAATGAACAATCCTACTTCTACAATCGATTGAGGCATAACATGAATGTAACCAATCCATGCCTAGAATGATATCAAAATCTAGCATTTCTAACTCTACAAGATCTTCTCAGGTGACTTTATGAAAGACTGTGACCGGGCCATTTCTGTATACTCGTCTAGCTATGACTGGGTCATCGACTGGAGTAGAGATTGAGAAGAGTTTTGAGAGAGTTTATGGACTAACTTTGAAGTTGACTGTTATATAAGGAGTTACAAAGGAAAGCGTAGCCCCTGGATCTAACAAAGCATAAACATCTAAGTTAAAAACTCGTAACGTACTAGTGACTACATCAATAGAATCTTCCTGATCCTGGCGAGCCTGAAGAGCATACAACCTGTTTTGGCGTTGTTTACCACCTATACCAGATGAGTTACCAAGCTGAGTCGGGTGACCTGCTGGTGTTGCTGGAATTGTGGACTGAGCACTACCATTATTGCCCCATTGACCCTGTTTAGCAGAAGGACAATCTCTCAACTTGTGACCAGACTGACTATACCCAAATCATCCTTCATTTCCTGCAACACACTCACCCGGATGGTTCTTACCACACTTTGGACAAGTTGGGTAGGTTCTGGTGCCCGAAACACTAACTTGAGACTTAGAGCCTGATGCCCTTCCTTTCTGATCCTGTCAGAAATTGGAGGATGGAACACTAGCTGATGAAGGTACTGGATCTAATGATTTCTACTTAAACAGAGAGCTTCCACCACCCGATTTCTGTTAAGAATACTCATAATTGCCTGTTCTAGGCTTCTTATTATCCTTAGCATGTTCCCTAATCTTATCTCCCTCAACCTGTTGGGCATAAGTCATGAGCCTAGAGATGTTCATATTTTCCAGCAACATAACATTCATACACTCTGTTTTCACTAAATCAGATACCCCATATAGAAATTTTGTCATTTGAGCCCTAGAATCGGCTACCATGTGAGGAGCATACCTAGAGAGTTGGGTGAACTTGAGTCCGTACTCTTGGACTGTCATGTTACCTTGCCTCAAATTCATGAACTCCTGAGCTTTTGCATCCCTCAACTCTCTTGGGAAGAACCTGGCCAGAAAAGTCTCACTAAAGCATTCCCAAGTGATAGGAGTTGTATCTATACCCATGTTCTCTTTCCATTGAGTAAACCAGATATGAGCTACATCCTTGAGCTGATAGGATGCCAACTCTACCCTATAATTACCAGTCACTTGCATCACTCCAAAGATCTTCTTGACCTCATCTATGAAGTTTTGGGGATCCGCACCAATCTACGATCCTAAGAACTTAGGTGGATTCATCCTAACAAATCACGAACCATGGCTGCCACTAATCCATCACTACAATTTGCGGGCACTGGAACATGTTGGTTGTTCTGGTTAGTCACACTTTGAGCCAAAAGCTGAATGGCGTTCCGAAACTCTGCATTCAAAACTTCTTGATTTGGGACTGGAGGAGCTGCGTTAGCATTTAGGGCATTCTCACTCCGTCTGTATGATCTACGAGGAGGCATGATCTGAAAGCGCATAACGACAACTTAGAAACGAGGAATTAGATCATACCTTATGCACAGTAAGAGTAACAAGAAAATGAAGTTTTTCCTAAAATACTTTGCAACCTCCTTCTCATTAGATGTGGTGCACTTCACACCTATGAAAAGGACTCTACTTAGTGCGGCTTTTCAGACATCCTAGGACTCTTAAACCTAATGCTCTGATACCAAGTTTGTAACGGTCCGAAGCTACCCCAGGACATGAACAGCTGACCTAGGATCACAAGTAACCCCAAGCTAACCCTACTGGCATATCATAAGCATACTAAATAAACTGAAGTAAGGAAATACTATGCGGAAGTTAAAGCCTGAGATAAACCGAGATGATGGGGAATACCTATACTAAGTCTGAATAGATATGTAAAATTAAGAAGAGTTTAAGCTACTGAAATAAAACTCAAGTGCTAAATCTGAATACTACTATAGTGAAATAAGCCTCTAACTGACTAGAAGTGTTTAGACATGCCCCAACTAAATTTAGCAAAAACTGAAACTAAAGACTAAAATAGAAAAGAAACATGTATGTTGTCATCGGAGAATGAGAACTCACCACTAATGTTGTTGATCTGAAGATCGGGAGTCAATCTATGCGTGATCTGCAAGTTGAGAACCTGAACCTACATCACGAGAAGATGTAGCGCAGAGTATGCGTCAGTACTTGAAAGGTACTGAGCATGCAAGATAGAGTAAAAGTGAACAATAATCATAACTGAACAAACATATAACTAAGCAATGATATGAGATAAGCATGATAATAAACTGAGAATATTAAACATGAAATGACTAAATGCAATGACCAAGTTTATAACATGTTGAGAATGAAATCTGACGGTAACTGATAACACAGTCAATGCAATAAAATCTGACTGTGGAGCTACTAATAACCGACATAAAACCACATGAGCTAAATATGGAGTCTAATGTATATGCCCCATCGAGAGGACCCAATATACCCTGCCAGAGGTATAGGGGCATGACTGACATGATCACTAAAATGTAATGCCCACAGAGGGGACTTGTAAACCTATGGGGGCACGTAGTTCTGGGACTAGTGTGGTACGCTGAACCCTAGTCCACTCGGTCTAAGCCTACTCCCAATTAGAATGTATATAAGCAATATTATGACTGAAATGTTGAAGTACTAGATAGCTCAATTATTGACATATAAACTCTGAGAATGCAACAATTATGTCAGATAATGTGACATTCGTAAACTGAAGCATGTATATCTGAAATAACTGACCTAGCATGTGTAATTCATGAACTAAAAGAACTACATAGCTAGGGTTTTGAATATTATACAAGAAAATAAGCAACAATATGATAATCTGATTTGGACCATTCTAACATCTAAAACCCAACAATTTCTAACATTCAAGAAACCCTAGGTCTAGATAATATTAAGGGAATCAATATTCTGACTGAAATCTACGGACCAAATGGGTGAAAGGAACTCACTAGTGAATCTCACATATCTGGTGATGAATTCACAAAGAAATCTTTTGATTTCGGGGGTGGAACTGATGAAAACTCGTTGCGTTTTTTAACTAGGTTTTGGTCGACTCTTTCTCCTTCTTTTTGTTCAACTTGATGAATTTTTGGAGAATGAGTTGGCTAGGGTAAGTTCGAATTAAGTTACTAGGCTAAAACTGACCAAAACTACATAGTTTAGGGGTTAAACGACATAGTTTAGGGGTACAACGGATGAGGAAAAGAAAATGACCCTTGACTGAAAATCTGCTAAAGCCACCGACGAAGCTGATCGACGATCAATGGACTGATTCATGGTTCGTCCTGTCAGTCCGTCAATCGACTTCAAAGGATGGGTTCTGGGGGATTCTGAGGGTTTCGACCTACGAAATGATCGACGGTCTGCGGACTGATCCATAATCCATCCTGTCAGTCCATCGATCCACTTCAGAGAATGGGTTCTGGGGGACCTGAGGGTATCAACCTACAGACTGATCGATGGTCCATGGACTTATCCACGATCCTTCCTATTAGTCGGTCGATCGACTTCAGGGGATTGGTTCGGAGGGGTCCTAAGGTTCTCAACCTACATACTAATCGACGGTCAGTGGACTGTTCCACGATCAGTCCTTTCAGTCCGTCGATCTAATTCAGAGGATGGGTTCTAGGAGGGAGTTGCAGGGGGTGAACTACGGACCACCAGAACAGACTGTGGGTCACCTTACGGTCCTAGGGTGGCAAACGTGGGTTGCACCTGCAACTTTCGAAAAAAATCTACATTTTGGTAGTTTTAGCATACGTGGTGTTACAAGACTAGAGATCCTATAACCAGGTCCAATGGGAAGAACGAATCATATATTGACTTGTTGTGAAATGCACTATATATTTATTTTTTTCAATCCCTATGATGTGAGTGCATTTATCCTATAATGATTTGTAAAGGTTAATTTCTTGAACTCTTAATGAAATTATGTATCTTGTATGAGTGGGTTGTCAAATTATAGGAACACTGTTTAAAGATTCACATATGTGTGAAAGTAGGCCGCTTTCTATGAGATTGAGCTTGTTCTCAAAAACACTCATGAAAACTGGGATAGCACAAAGTTGTAATGTGTTGACTATTAAAGCTTATGTCAACACCTTGATTATTGTGTGTTAGCAGTAATACTTTATGTCCCATAAACAGTCATAGTTCAAGTCTGAGACCACTATTGACTCTAGAGTAAATATTATTGTATTACTAAGTGAAGGTTCAATGCAGAGCACACCTTCATTATGGATAATAGTCTCTCTTTAACTAAATGGGTGAACTCTCGTATTTTAATATGAAAATAAGTGAGGGGATGTTGGTGTATATGCATTTTATTATTAAAATAAAATATTAAGTGCATATGTTAGTGGGTATAAATTGTGGTAGACAATAATTATTGGTTTTTGTAACTTATATGACCATTAGTTCTTTTAACTCTCATGGTCATTAGTTTCTTGTAACTCATATGACCATTAGTGTCTTGTAAATTATGCAACATCTATCACATTTATCTACCTACATTGCTACCCCTCATTCTACCCATTGATTATATGGAAGATTTCTTCACCTATTGTCACGCCCCGAGCCTACACCCTGGGCAGGACCAGCACTCGAAGACCATTGATGGCCCAAGCGAACCCTTGGCCTGGCTTTCTTAACTCAGCGGAAACCTAACTCAACAGAATAACACCATGCAATGAAAGGTCATAAAACAACCTAACTGATAAAATCTGACCAAAAAGGCAATTCGTGTCTCAAAATAGAATACTTATATATATACATAGATAAGAGATTCAACACTAACTGACTGACTGTCTATGAAGCCTCTATAACACTGAGATGGATGTTGAGACAGACCCCGCAACATCCTAATAAAACAAAACTAGGAACACAAAATAACAGAGTCCTCCGGAAGGCAAGGAGGCTCACCACTGACTCTGGAGTGCTCAACGATGTGCTGGATGCTGATCCTGGCTACCTGCGTCTGCATCATGATAAGATGCAGGCCAACTGGCATCAGTACATTGAATGTACGAGTATGCGAGTTGGAATGCTAAGCAACATAGGCTAGACAGAAAACTGGAAGAACTGAATAACTTACCTGGCTCAACTCAACTCAACCTGACTGACTCATTTCAATATAAGGCAATTTAAAACAAATGCGATATAAAGAAAAGTTGTTTAAAACATGTTATAAACTCTGTGGGTATTCAAAGATACCATAAATATGAGATGTATGTAGAAAATACAAATGAACTGATGTATATAAAAATACAATAATTGTTGTGGGAGTTTCTCTAACCGAGAACCATCACATAAGAGTTATAGTGATGATACAGCGATCAATCTCACGCTGCCAGAGCATCCTATACCCGGCCAAAAGTATAGAACCTGAACTGCCTAATGGATCCACTAGTCTAATTTGAAAAGGATTCATCTAAAAAGTATGAACCTCTTCACCCATGATGGCTACATGGTTCTATGGGGGCTGTGGGTTCTTTGAACGCTCCCCCAATTCAGTGCTCAATACTACTCCCAAAAATGTACTGACTCTTAAATTTTTAAAACATATTTCTTACTGCTGATTTGAGATAATTACTCAAAAACTTAGCTCAAAGGCTATCTTGGAAATCTCAGTTTCCTTTCTTGCTTCTTTTAGAAAGCGATTACTCCTTTCTGGAAAACTAGCCTGAAGGCTCTTTGGAAATCTCAGTTCCCAATATTTAATCTTGTTTAAATGTGGAAACATTTCCTTAAAACTTCCTTGGGAATACTTAGTTCCCTAATAACTTTTGAGAAATGAACTCAACTCTATACTCCTGGCTTAACTTCAAACTTTGAGCCTTAAAACGAAGTTAAAACGTTTAATAAAGACTCTTGAAAAACTTTAAAGACTTGCTTCTTAACTTCACTTGACTTTAATCCTAACTTTCCTCGAATTGGAGTAGGGATTCGAGGGTAATGATCTGATGTTTATGGATTAGTTCATGATGTTTAGATGTATCTTAGAGTGTTGAAAACAACTATAAAACATAGGTACATTACCAAGGAACGTGTATGAAAAAGTGGGGAAGAAATGAGGAAGATTGGCGTCCTTGGCGCTCTGAGAGGCGCGGGGCGCCAGCCTTCAGACTTCAGAGGGGCCTGCTGGGCGCCCTGCATGGCGCGCTGCCCCAAGGGAGGGACTTCAGAGTCCCTTTTAGGGCGCGCTGGCAGGTGCGACGCCCCACCCCTGCTTCCCAAAAAAATGACTTTCCTCCTTTGTTTTTCCAACTCTAATCCTTCTTAACTTCAAAGGTTCCAGCCCCAAACACTTAGAATCATAAAACCCCTCAACATACAATAGATTCAACTCGAAAACACAACCGGAAACATGTCCCAAATCAACAAGAAACTTCAACACAACCACAAGAACTCAACAATCACAACCAATCTTTTTTTCTCGAAATTAAAACGAGTTTGGCGTGTGGGGGAAAGAACCAACCCAACACTATGATCTCACATACCTTAATAGGGATCACCCCCGACGAAAACCACGACGATCTTGACGAACTTTGCTCTTTCTTCTCTTTCTCCTCTTCTTTCTCTCTTCACCCACAACCCTAACTCTCACTTTTTAAAAAGGGAAAACTGATTTAAATTCAGTCTAGACCCTCAATATAACCAAAAGAAATGGTTAGGGAAAAGACCAAAATACCCTAACAAATTCGGATTGACTTCCATGTGCCAACAGCCCAATTTCCAAAGGACATAACTCACTCATACAAACTCGGAATCGAGCAAACTCGGCGGCGTTGGAAAGATCTTGGAAAGATTTGGAAACATAACTGGCAGTACACCTAACTCATCCTAAGCTACGAGTTATGACAGCTCAAAGTTGACCAAAAACTCATTTTTTTCCATAATCAAATTTCCAGATTTTGAATTATTTTTTTTTTTCAAAAATGACTATTTCCAATTTCAAGCTTCTTCATATCTATTTCAAATTGCAAGATGTCACACCTATAAATAGTTGTTCTTCTTCCTTTGTGAAGTATCCCAAGTAAGAAGAGAAATACTGTAAAAAAGATGAAAAATTTATATTGAGGTTAGTGTAGTGAAAGAGAAAGTTGAGACAAAGAAAAATATTCTTAGTCTTCAACTATATTCACTATACAAAAGAGAATATTCATATGTCGAAGGAAGGTGTTCTTTTGTGGAGCTTTGAACTCTTCAACTAATCCGGAGTTGTTTGAGTTGTACAACGTTGTCGGGTTGTTGTATCCTGAAGGGGATAAGTAAAGAGATATGTTGCTGGATCGGTACAGATCATGCCGTAGTGGGCTTAAATCTCCTTAAAGAGAGTGAGATATCTGTGTCTCTGCCTAAAGATTTATTTGTCATTTTTGTCAATTAATTTTCAACTGTAATATTTTGTATTTGTAGTATATTACACCAACCAGTGAGCTAGAACTACCATGGTCACTTCTCCTCTTCGTTTATTTCCGTTTCTTCTTACATCTCTGCTTAATACGCTTATTATGTGTTTATCATATTGCATTTTTGCTATTGTTCGCTTTGCCTTTTTCATTTTTTTTATTCTTGGCTGATGCTTTTATTTTTTTGTTATACTCTTATCACTTTTATTTGTGAATCATGTTGTACTAAATGATTAGCTTATATATAGATAATTGCTTAAATTACTACTGTTAAAAGTTACAACAGATATGAGTGTTCTAGCTTCTGTAATTTATTTATTCGTTATTTTTATTCTTTAATTATTCTATCTTTGTAGTTGTTAGGTTTTTGTTTATCACATTAATATTGTTTCCACTGTATTAGTTGACCAATGATTGATTAATGTATGAGATTTTCTGTTGGGATCTGATGTAATTATTATTATATTGAGATATTAGTTTTGGTGGTTGTTAAAGTTGTATTTTATGCCAATGGTTTGTTCGTCATTTTCGTGCTATATTTGAAAGATATTATTTTAGATAAATTTCATGCATTTTATAAAGAAAATAAAAGGCTAGTGAGTTATGTATTACAATTTAGGGTGTGTTTGGTATGAAGGAATGTTTTCCAATTTTCTCATGTTTGGTTGGGTTAAATGTTTTGGAAAATGTTTTCCAAATCAGCTCATTTTCCTCAAATTTAAGGAATATGACTTCCCTTCAAAACTTAAGGAAAACATTTTCCAAAACTCTCTTCCAACTTCAAGTTACAATTATTTTTTTGATTGAAAAAATCAATTTATTTTACTAGGTATATAAGGCTATTTTACTTTGTTTTATTTTAGTTTTTACATGATTTTGTATCTGGACATTGTAAGTTAAAATCGGCCAGTGAAAAAATATTTTCGTCAATTTTTGAGGCCTGCCCATTTTTTAATGATGGAAATTCAGTGTAAGTTCATATATTTTGTATATTAAATTAGGCCTGCCCATTTTTTAATGATGGAAATTCTGTGTATGTTCATATATTTTGTATATTAAATTTGGCCGATAAAGAAATGACCGTCGATTTCCAAGGTCTCCCATGTTTATAAGAAATATATTTAATTTTTAAGTTATTATTTTTTTTATTATTGTTTTATTCATATTTATTTAGTACTAATACTTTTACAAAGTGTCTTTATAGGTACCCCGGAGTCGCTTCACATTAAAGCAATTCGAAAGGAGTTTGAATTATATTTTCTATTCATTATTGAGTATATTATTTATGTTAGGCAAAATTAGGTCATTTCTTAATTAATTGTGTAAATCACATGTTTATTATACTTGTATATTATCTTTATATCCTCCTCAATTTGAAAAATGAATTCAGTCGGGACCTACATTTGTGGATTTCGAAGAATGCCTAATATCTTCCCTTTGAAATAACTTGAACCCCTTATCTAGAATTTTTTGGTTTCGTAGATATTCTTTTTAGTTAGTTAATTAATTGGTTTCCTAAAAGTAGGCGGCGACTCCTTTAAATCTCTTTTATTCTTAAAATTCTTTTAAAATCTAATTGAATTGAATGAACTACATTATATTTTGAGTCACCACGAGGTTTCACCCACTTTTATTCGTAGAAGTTGTTTTCTCAAACCATAAAAAGCCTTAATACTATCATAACCTTGTAAAGGTTTTAAAAACACCTCTCTTCGTGCTTCTTCAATGCATTTGATATGGAAAATAGAAGAATGTGGACATCACAAGTATATCTGAATTCGATAAAAGGATCATAATAAATAATGCCATCGTTTTGTTCCATCATAATTCGTTCTATTCATACAAAACAGAACAAAATAAATAAATAAAAAAATGCAGCTTTGGAGACTATACAATACAAATAACTTCGATATGTTAGATAAGTATCAACAAAACAGTAAAAGTTTCCAGTTTCAAACTAAATTATATTATACTTGAGGAAGTAAGATAAAAAAAAATAATCTAAACTATCTGAGTCTTCAGATAAATATTTGAGACTTAAAAGTTGTCCCCCATGACAATCTTGAGCAAGTTAATGGTTGGCATGTATCTAGTCGTTGCAGTGACATTACCGTAAACATTTACCACCCTGAACTTCTTCACTTTTTGTTCGTAAGAAGATAGTTTTGTGACACTTTGAATCAAGAACCCTCCATCTTTCCAAATTAATATCCCTTCAAAATTATATGCATCTAGAAAAGACGGAATAGAATCCACAAAAATGTTATCTTTAGTCAAACACACACAATTCCACAACTCTATAAGCATCAAGTAAAAAGAATTTAAAAAATTTAGACTAGGTGGAGGTGGCAGGGACTTCAATTTTTCTATCTAAATATCGTTGGAGTAAATGCTGATGGTTTTTCTGTTATCCATCCAATGAAGAGGATCATTCACATAAGCTTTTCCAGAATACACCTTATAGGATTGGGAATGTCACGACCCAAAGTACACCCTAGACGTTACATGTCGTATAAGACCCCAAGAGGTCCTACACAAGCCACTTGAAATACATATTACATAGTAATAGACAAAAGTAAGGATTTTATATCAATAAAAGAGTTTGACATTAAAAGTGAAAATCGAACATATCCATGACAAACCATCTGGTACATCAAAGGAAGTGATCGGGACGTAACCCGTACACCATGTACAACAACTGGAACAAAAAAAGGACATATGAAATTAATAAAGGGGGCACGGTGCTCGAAGTATGGGGACTCACCAAATCTTCAATCTCTAAGACGATCAACTAGCCTCAAACAGAGGGATAGGAGTCGTCAAGCAGTACACTAGTGAAACAATGTAGGCACAAGTATGCATTAGTACATGGAGTGTACTAAATATTGTTGGGGTTTATTTGCCATTATTTCTTACCATAAATAGGTTTTCCTTATAGGAAAAGGTTTTAATATTTTGAGTAGTGCTTTTCTTGTAGGAAAGTTTTTAGGACTCTATAAATATAGGCTTGTTCCTTCTAACTTAATCAGCATTCACAATGTAGTCCTAGGAGTTTTGAGAGTTTTGGTTGTGGGGGAGAATTTGTGAACCTCTTTGTATTTCGAGGGAATTGGTTGAGGTTATTTCTCTCTATATTTTGTACTCTCATATTTATAGTGGATTGCTCATCTCCTTTGTGGACGTAGGTCGATTGACCAAACCACGTTAAATCTTTGTGTCTTTTGGTATATTTCTCGTTTGTCTTCTTACTCATGGTCTTTCGAGGTTTGCTTTGTTAGCTTCTGCATGACACCTGCTTATTTTCGATCCTAACAAATATGAGGGATATTCATAAAAATATGAAATATGATCATAAGAGGACATAATAAAAAACATAATGTTCTTGACCAAGCTAAACATAGTAAAAACCTATAAGAAAGAATCATAATCATGCACATTGTCAATGCATCTTAAAAACCTAAGGAAAGCTTCATAAACATTTTGAAAGTAACTTAGTTCATTTTGTGGGATATTTACTATTAACTGACATAGTCCACTTGAGCTATAACGTGGAATTCGGTGTCTTGCTTCCACGCCGAAAAGAGATTCCCTTGCTTGCCAAGGCAAAAACCTTAAACTACTTGCTTAGGTGGATCCACTAATTATGTCACTTAAGACAACCTATGGATCATATAACATTCTACCGGCCGTAACGGTCAATGGTAGGTTAAGTTACTGGGACCCAAGATTGGACAACTTTCCACGAAACCCGTCTAAGTATTGTTGAACATTCTCCTATACGTAGATCCCATTTGTAGTCCTTAACTTTGAGTCAAAATTTTTATAAAGTCTAGTTCAATCCTACGAAACCATCCTAACACCCATCAAACTTACTATGACTTATCGTACTCACTTCGTAGGTCAATCTTCAAACACATGAATTTTCCGAAATATCATCGCAACTTCTACAACTCACCTTCCAAGGCCCGTAGACTCTTTTACGGTCTGTATATGGGCTCGTCGATCACAGTACAAGTACCAAAAAAACTTAACTTCTCCTTATAATCCAACTTTCCAATTTCTGAGTTGTGACACTACGCTGGCGGAATTCTAATCCGAGCTCATTTACTCAGAATATTGACTAAAGTCATGTTTTGTCCTTCACTTGAAATTTAAAACACATAACCACATAGACTCGCACAGAAAGCCTCGGGAATCATGTAAACCAAGCAACTAGCGTAAAATGACCCTTCTAGAGCTGATGAAATTGTAAGAATTGTTTTCTCAGATCATCTTCTTGAACTTTTGGTAATAAATGACCGTTCGAAAGCTCCAAAACACTAAAACTGTCATAAAAACCAAACAAATGACTAGGTGACCGAACTATGTGTTCGCTAAAGCACTCTTAATGATGAATATGAGGCATAAACACAGAAATTACCTAGAGGGTCATTACAAAAGTTGTCCCCCATGATAGTCTTGAGCGAGTTAATTGTTGGAATGTATCTAGTCGTTGCACTAACATTACCGTAAATATTTACCACCCTGAACTTCTTCTTTTTTGGTTTGTAAAAAGCTAGTTTTGTGCCACTTTGAATCAAGAACTCTACATCTTACCTAATTAATATCATTTCAAAATCATATGTATCCATAAAAGACGGATATACTCCACAAAAATGCTATCTTTAGTCAAACACAGACAAATCCTCAAATCTGTAAGCATCATATATCAATTGTTGAAATTGCTTTTAGTGTGTGCAGACATTTTTTAACATAATAAGTTACCTAGTTCTAGGATGAATTTGAATTGTAAATACTTGTTAGGTTGTTTTGATTTTTGAAATTATTTAACCTCTTTTGAATTTTTGTTATGCAGGTTTTCTGCAGATTATGTCATCAAGTTGGCTATTCAAATCCCTATTATGCATAATGAAAATATTGAGAGATGTTTCGATCCATACTTTTTGCTTCTCCATTTAAAAAAAAACTCCAACAGTACTGGTATCAAGAGCTTCATTAATCTTACGGGATCTGTGAAATCTTCCAAAGAACTGCCATGCTACTTTTAACCCGCAGGGGCTACATATTTTAACCCGTCGGGGCTACGATTTCCAATCCGTGCTTTTTTGAATTCCCAAGCTTTTCTAAACCAATTTTTAACCAAAAATAATGGCTAACAACAGTCTCTCTTTGAATGCCCCAAAAAATTTCACAGGTGAAAATTATCAGATATGGTCAGTGAAAATTAAATCATATCTTGAAACCTATGATCTGTGTGTTCTTAGCTAGAGTGTGTTCGTTGCTGACATATCCATTGCGCAGAATACATAGATATGTGAGGATTCTGTCAGACTTTACAATAGGAAAAATACCACCAGAAGCTGCCTAATAAAGATTGATTTGCGAAAAGCTTATGATAGTGTGGAATGAGAATTTTCGAATGAAATTATGCATGCACTATATTTTCCTCACAGATTCGTTAGTTGAATAATGGAGTGTGTGTCAACTACACAATACAATATCACACTAAATGGTGGAGTGTATGGATGTATAGTAGGAAAAAGGGGACTGAGGCAAGGTGATCCGATATCCCCACTGCTATGTGTAGTATATATGGAATACTTCACAAGAATTATGAGATGAGTGGGTATACAGTAATGATTTAAATATCACACTAAATGTAAGGGCATGCAACTTAATCATTTGTATTTCGTAGATGACATGCTAATGTTTTAGCTAAGAGTAATACCAAGCTCTACTGATGATGCTGAGAGAATTAAAGTCATTTTCTGAAGCCTCGAGACTAACAACCAACGATTCAAAATCGAATATTTTCATAGCAAAAATGGAGAAACAAACACTGGAGGACCAGTGTGTGGAGACAAGCTAGGCAAAAGGTAAATTACCCTTAGGTACTTAGGTGTACCTGTATTAGAAAAAAGTATCTCATTAGGGGATTGTGAGCTACTGGTAGATAAACTGACCTCGAGAGTAAGGACATGGGGATCAAGAAACCTCTCATATGCTGGGAGAGTGTTTTTAGTAAATTCAGTATTACTACACATGCACTTGTACTGGGCATCAATATTTCTACTACCAAAGAGAGTTATGAAGGACACCACAACGATATGCAGAAACTTTATATGGAGCGGACATGTGTACACAAATCGAGCACCACTAATAGCATGGGAAAGAGTATGTACCTCCAAGAGAGAAGGGGGATTTGGAATACAAGACTGCATAAAGTGGAATGAGGCAGCAATTGAAAATTATGTATGAAATGTGGCAGGAAAGGCGGAGATCCAGTGGGTGGAGTGGGGTAATCAAATATATCAGAGGAATGAAGATTGGTTGCAGCTTAAGCCGAGCCCAATGTAAACTTGGGCGGGTCAAGACCCAACTCGATTTCTATTTCAACCCATTTTAATATCTCCAATTTCAACTCAATCCGCCCATTTGACACCCCTACAAGTACGTAAGAGAGAATAAAGGGTCGCAACATGTTTCAACTAGTTTGAAAATTACACAGACTAGAGAAGGTGTTGGTGAAATTAAATAACAGAGAAAGGTCTAAAATGTCTCTCAACTATTCCAATTGGTACAAAACTACCATCCATCCACCTTTCGGATCTTAAATACCCCTAACGTAAACCTTTTGGCTTAAAAATACCATTGATATTAACCTTTTCACTCATATTTGCCCTTATTTTTTTAACAAATTCACAAAAGTAAAATCATTAAATATTTATTTTTTAGTATGTTGCATAATCTAATTGGTCCACATTTAAAATTTCTCAACTAAATAATAAAAATCACATATATAAATTACAAGAATATACTATTTAAGACTTTAGTTAACAATATATACATATAATCTTTTTTATTTACAAAACTAAGTTTTTAATTACAAACATAACAAAATATTTAATTTTTTATTTGTTAAAAATATATTTGGTATCCGTATCTATTACCTTTTTTAGGGGAGGTTATGTGCTAATTTTATGGGATTGATAATTATTATTTATTTTTTTTTACTTTTTCAACCACAGTTTTACTCTTTTACGTTACTTTCTTTTTCTATATATTGATTTTCTCTGTCTTAATTTTTTATTCAATCAAATCATATTATTAATGGAAGCCTTCTCTCACATTTTTACCATTATTTTCATCTAGGTAAAAAAACATGTATGTTTCATCAAGTATGCATAGTGTTTTCACAATTATAACTACATCGTAGTTTCACCAAATATGCAACCATGTAATATATAAACATACATGCATACCAATTACTTAACCATCATTTTACCAATAATTATTACTATTTTATACCTTTTAAATATATCAATTATATAACCATCATTTTACCAATAATTATTTTACTACTATATATTTATATACTATTTTATACCAATAATTATTACTATTTTATACCTTTTAAATATACTACTATATATCAATAGATATTGCATAAATATTTTGAAAATCTTTAT
>JAJONY010010556.1:0-16750 GCA_029582405.1 Solanum gandarillasii | reverse complement strand
ATTATTATTATTACTACTATTATTACTATTATTACTATTATTACTATTATTATTATTATTATTATTATTATTACTATTATTACTGTTATTACTATTATTACTATTCATAGTATTAATATTATTATTATTATTATTAGGCGGAATGACCTGAGAGACCCCTGTAGTTGGCTCCGTTTGTCAGTTGAACCCTCCTACTCACCACTTTGCCAATTGAACACTTAAACTCAATGGAACTGTACTTTTTAAACCCTTTTCTCATCTGTTCAGTATGCGTGTGGTACAGTTGCCTACACTTGAAATTCCACGTCATTTTATATTGACATATAAGAAATTATGTGTGTATATATATATATATATATATTAAAAATAAATAAACTAGAAGGGAAAAAACCCTATCCACCCCACCGCCCCTCTGTTCTTCGTCTCTCCCATCCCATTTTCTTCTCTTCTTCCTCCCCCATCCACCTCTCTCACCTTCTCCACAACCATAAACTTCCCCGATCAAGCAAAATATGTATTCTTATCTCCCGTTTCTTTAATTTCAAATAAAATGGAGTAGAGTTTATAAACTAAAAATTCAGAAAAAACATCAAGTAATTACACTAGTGGACCAAATTGGAGGAATCTAAATAAATTCTTATCTCTGTGTTCCTCTTAAAAAATATATCTTTACGTGTGTATTTCTGATTTCATGAAGAAAATGTATTAACAAAGATAGTTAAATAGGCTATGAAGAGGGATTTTGGGTGTCGTTAGTGTCCTTATAATTTTTTAGCGACATGTGTTCTATTTTTATTACTGAGAATAGATGGGAAAATAGGAGAAATTGAGAAAAAAATATTGATAGAGATAATGGTGGAAATGGCAAAGATTGAGTCCATAGACGAGGGGAAGACAAAATGTTTTTTATGTTTTCCCTTTGATTTTTTTCATCTTTTTCTCCTTTTTTTAAAGTTTTCTTTGATCTTAGTTATAATTTAATTAAAAATTATTTGTCCACACGCTTAATAAACGTGCAATCACGCACTTTGTCCACCTAAGGCATTTTGATGCCACATCAGGTCAGAGGGGTTTTAAATGTAGAGTTTCCTCGAGTTTAAGTGTTAATTTGACAAAATGGTGAGTAGAAGGGTCCAACTGACAAACGAAGCCAACCACAGGGGTCTCTCAGACTATTCCACCTTATTATTATTATCATTATTATCATCATCATCATCATTATTCATTATTATCATTATTATCATTATCATTATTATTATTATTATTATTATTATTTTTATTATTATTATTATTATTATTATTATTATTATTATTAACAATAGATTTCTTCTTTATGATATTCATAAATAAATAGTGTGTTGAACTATAACACCTATAGCTACTACAAGCCCATGACTCTGATACCAAAATTTTAATGGATCGGTCAGTCAAACCATAAGGGACTTTTACGAATGTAAATAGTCCTGGCAATAGTTAATGAAAGTTGGTGAAATCCCCTACTATCCGGGTCCGCTCTGCGCCTTTCCTGGCCAACGGGTAATTCGATGGATTACTTCGGCACCTTTCACAAACTTTCACTAATCTGCCTAGATAACTTACCTCTGACCTTAGTCTAACTGCTCAAACTGTCATTATAATAGACACAAATGTCATATCTTATAGTAACTTAGTATGTTATAGCTCAACACAAATAGTTTAGCCTATCATTTAGGCTAAGTACGTAAAGAAATAAATAAAAGGGGAATAGTACCTAGAGTCGAGCTCCAAACCCGCCGATGTACAAACCAAATTGAAAGCATTTTATTCAAACTTGAAAGACTTACAAAGGAAAATATTACAGTGCTTAGAGAGAGAGGGGGTTTTCTAGAACCTGCCTCTTAGCTAAAAACACACATCCTCTTATATAGAGGTAGAGAAACTGAAAAAGATGGCCCACAACCTTTACAATAGCCAATGATAAAGAGATTAGGCTGACAAACAAGCGTGGCCTTTTCCACTACCTATTATGGCCGGCAATACTTTCGGCTTCCACTTTATCTTTATTAAAGATGATTCTTTTCTTTATAAAAGTTGTTTCGCTTATTACCCCTATCATTCACTTTTGTGGGGTCTTCATTTATGCTTTCCCTTTTCCTTTGCAGGTGACTTTGTTCTTGGAATTTTAATGAGTTCTCATCTCGTAAAGAAATCTACAAATTAGGATAAACATTAGAATAAACTGGTTCGTAAGAAAGACTAGTTTGAATAGTCCCTATAAGAGATTTCTTCCAATTATGATTTCTACCGTCACGTAAAGCTGCTATAAAACTTTCAGGTAGACCTCACAAAGTAAGGGGCTTAAATGTCATATGTACTAAACCAATATGCATAAATCGGTGTCTATCCCTGTAAGGGGCTAAATCATTTTCAGATAATAATTTAAAAGTCCGATAATCACTATCAATAGTAATAGTTTCCTCTGTGGTTTTAACCACCTGTTTGAGACCAAGTTTGTCAAAAGTTCCTATCTGATATATGATTCTAGGCAATATTTTTGGAATAGTCCACTTATTAAGTAGATCAAGATGTTGTGGTATATCATATTCCTCTTTTCTAAAACAGTAAGTTTCTTTTTTATGATATTCATAAGAAAATAGTGTGTTGAACTATAACACCTATAGCTACTACAAGTCCATGGCTATAATATCAAAATTTTAACAGATCGGTCAGTCAAACCATAAGGGACCTTTACGAATGTAAATAGTCCTGGAAATAATTAATGAAGGTTGATGAAATCCCCTACTATCCAGGTTCGCCCTGCGTTTTTCCTGGCCAACGGGTAATCCAACGGATTCCTTCGGCAGCCTTTCATAAACTTTCACTAATCTGCCTGGATAACTTACATGTGACCTTAGTCTAACTGCTCAAACTGTCATTATAATAGACACAAATACCATATCTTATAGTAACTTAGTATGTTATAGCTCAACACAAATAGTTTAGCCTATCATTTAGGCCAAGTGCATGAAGAAATAAATAAAAGAGGAATAGTACCTGGAGTCAAGCTCCGAACCCGCCAATGTACAAACCAAATTGAAAAATTTTAGTCCAAACTTGAAAGACTTAAAAAGGAAAATATTACAGTGCTTAGAGAGAGGGGGTTTTCTAAAATCTGCCCTTTCAAAATAAAACTTCACCTCTTTATATAGAGGTAGAAGAATCTTAAAAGATAAAACAAAATGGCCCACACACTTTACAATGGCCAATAATACAAAGATAAGGCAGACAGACTAGTGTGTAGAACATCTTTTGGACCGGCTTTCTAGCATCTGTTTCTGAGATTTTATTAATATCATTAGAAAATTCATTTTTTGACTACTTTCTCCTTCTGAAAAGTTATCAACTTTTATCGGCTTCAAGCTACGACCCTTGAATTTCTTTTCCAAGAAATTCTCAAGATCTGAATAGTCTTTTAACTTGAAATCCTCAATCTCTGGGGGAGGCGATTTAGATATAACTACATCTGAAATGAATTTTTCAGATGGATTATCTACTTAAATTGTTTTTATGATGTCTAAAAAACAGACTGATTTTAGTCCGGGCTCCCTGGCAAGAGCAAAGATTGCTAAAGATTTTAAACGATATAAATGGTAACCTTTCCGAAAATGGTTCTTCAACAATTTTAATGATGAGGAACAATAATTATCTCAATTAAGAGCAAAGGGATAAGATTCTCCAAGCAGTTAAACAGGAAGATTAGAATTTATCGGCTTCAAGCTACCACCCTTGAATTTCTTTTCCAAGAAATTCTCAAGATCCGAATAGTCTTTTAACTTGAAATCCTCAATCTCCATGGGAGGCTGGATACTGCTATGAGCAACCTTCTCTTTTCCTTTGTAATTGGAATTTATCTTAGAGATAAGTTTATCAACTTTATCATGTAAAGAAACAATATGCTCACCCAATATGGTCATATAAATATTTGCATAATTACTTTGCTTAATAATGACATTTAATATGTTGTGTAGTAACAAGAGCAGTATCAATTTCAAATAATTTTGAAAAGGCATTGAAGTGAACAATCTTATCATTTTTATAAATTTGAAAAGATTGTAATGGAGGAAAAACTGATTTGGTAATTTCTCCATTACTCTGAGTAAAATCTACCATGAACTTTAACATTTAGCATAAGAGAACTTAATGAGTTCTCATCCCGTAAAGATATCTGCAAATTAGGATAAGCATTAAAATAAAGTAGTCCGTAAGCAAGACTAGTTTGAATAGCCCTTATAAGAGATTTCTTCCAATAATGATTTCTACCATCACGTAAAGCTTCTATAAAACCATATTATTATTATTATTATTTATTATTATTATTATTATTTATTAATATTATTATTATAATTTATTATTATTATTATTATTTATTATTATTATTAGCTTTCACATTATTTAGTGTTCAGTTTTATAAAATGTTAGACAAAGGGTTTCTTGGATCATAAGTGATTTTGATTGTCGGCCACACCTACGGTGTAGATCAAAGGCACGAAACATTTAGTATATTAAGATTTGTAACACGGATTTAGAGGGGAACCTAGAAATATAAAGTTTATGATTCCCATGGATATGCTAATATAATTCTTCATGATAATAACTGTATTCATAGCCAAATAAAATATTTACAAATAATTAGTGGATTTTTTATATTCACATATGCTCATAACTATCACAATAGATTTATCCTAGTATGAATTGGAGGAAGGAAGTGAAAATATCAAATTGGTAGACAATGCTTTTATTAAAATAAGATAAAAGATTCTCTAAGTTTTCATTATAATAAGATAAGTGTTCTCTTAACCTCAAACATGTCTTAGTTTTTGCTTTCAACAACAAGGACATGTGCAAAATCCTAGGACACAATGTGGTTTACATCCACAAGAACATTTACCCAAATAAACATTGTCTTTCTTAAAATAAACACTCCTTCTTATTCCCTCAATACATCCACAAATTCCGTCAGAACAAGTCGGAATTCCAAGTTGACAAGAAGGAGCACAATCTTGTGCTCTTTGACACTTTTGATCTTTTCCGTGTACTATACATGATTGTGAACCTATATCAAAAATAAAAATAAATGTTAATGTCATTATTTCAAGTAAATTCATTGACAATACATAGAAATCAAACATATATAATTTCTTTAAGTTACTACCACTAGTTTAATAATGAAGGACAATCAATTAATATTGATATGATCTCTGATCATAGTTTATTTTGCAAACTTCAAATGAATAGCAAATGAAGAAATATATATTTCCTATATTATGCTTTGTACGTTAGAATTTAGTTAGGAACTAAGTCTAACGAAAAAAAGTTTTAAAATATTTCATAATATTTGTATGATTATACTATTTTTGGCTATGATAATTGCCTCAGTGAAGCAATATAGTCAATTAAAATATCTAAGTTTATCTTAAACTATCAAATTATTATTTATGTATTCTCTGTAATAATTTTATGCATACCCTATTGAGGGATTTAATAGATCTAATTATACCCTTAGATAATTAGTAAATATCCAAAAATACTCTTACTTGGGTTCTACCAAATCAATCAAATCAGACTCATTCTTGTATGATAAAAAAAATTGTTATTGGGAGAAAATATATTTGAAACAGACGATAATGTAAACATATAAAAAATCTAATACAAATCCCAAATGTTAACCTTTATATATATATATATATATACGACATACCATTTAAGAAGAGATAATGAGAGGGATAGAGAGAGAGGCAGAAGGAGAGAGAAGAGGAGGGGAAATGGAGAAGAAACTTTACCGAGCAAAATGAACGCCCAAAGAAGAGTGAATACAATGGTTGATTCCTTCATCATCTTTTATACAAAGTCACTATATCTCAAATCTCAATGATGATCTTTTTATTTTTGTATGTTGATTCAAAGTAAAGTCTTCATATTTATAAGACATAAGTGGTTTACCAACTTGCCAAGTGAATTCAATCATTAAATTTTAAATATAAAAGAAGTGGGTAAATTAAAAATTCAATGCAACTTGTCAACTATTCTTTGAAAGTTGGAAAATAATATTAATTAGTTTTTGCACTTATATTTAGAGTGTAAATAAAAATTAGATTAATGCAATCCATATTGTTGACACTCAATTTTGACCGACTTATATCTCATTTTGGTAACTATTACGTTAAATAAATATTTGTAAATTAATTTTCTTTATTTATATATGTAAACTATTATATAATTTTTGTCTAAATTATTAGTACTGTAACACCTCGCTATTTGAAAGAACTAGCAAGAGCTAGAATTAGAAATAGTCATCTTTTTGGAAAGAATGAATATCTGGAAAATTGGTTAAGTTATGTTTAATTTGAGTTTTTGGTCAACTTTAAACAATTCTAACTCCAGTTTATTCTGAGTTAGGTGAGCTACAAGATACCATAGGAAATATCTTTGGATTATCTTTCCAACGCCGCCGAGTTTGCTCAATTCTGAGATTGTATGAGGGAGATTTGTACATCTGAAGTTGTGTTGTCTAGATAAGGAAAGTCAAAACCGGATTTTAGAAGGGCATTATGGTCTTTTCCGTACCCAATTAAACAATTTCGTTTTGGGTGATTAAGAAGGGGGTCTAAACTGATTGGAGTCAGTTTATTCTTTTGAAATTTGAGGTAGGGTTTTGAGAGAAGAGAAAAGAAGAGTAGAAAGAGGAGAAGAAACAAGAAATCGTCAAGTTCTTGAGCTAAGATCGTGGATTTCGTCAAGGGGTGATCCCTACGAGGAATGTGAGATCACATAGTGTTGGGTTATTTCACCCACACACCAATCATAATTCAATTCAGCGTAATTGTGTTCTTGAAAGAAAATATTATGAGATTTTGATGAAATTTGTTTTAAGTTCTTGTGGGTTCTTGTTGTTGGAATTGTTGAGAAGTTTCTTGAGTTTGATTCATGAATTTAGGTGTGACTTTAAGTAGATTCTTACATATATTGGTGATATAGTCGAATCTAAGTATTTGGAAAAAGAACCAATCGAATCTAGAAGGTTTAGAGTTGAAAAATGAGCAAAAAAATTCGTCAAAAACCTGGGGAGGATCGCTGGGGCACCCCGTCTCTCAGAGCGCCCCAAAGGGACTTCTGAAGTTTGGGCTCTAGGGTGCCGCTCCAGCCAGAGCGCCCCGACCCAGCTTCTAAAATTCACCCTCTGGCTCCCCGGGCGACTCAGAGCGCTAGGGGCGCGTGGTATTCCACCTTTTCCCACTTCTTTCCGTGTGAGTTCCCTAGCAACGTTCCTAAGTGTTCTAGTTGATTTCTACACTCTAAGGTACGTCTAAAAATCATGATGTCATCCATAAACATGAGATCATGAGCCTTGAATCCATATTTCAATTCCAAGAAAGTTAAGAGTCAAGTCAAGAGAAGTTCATAGAATCTTCCAAAAGTCTTTCACAAATATTTTAACTTTATCTTAAGACTTGAGTTTTGAGTTAAGTAAATAGTAAGAGTAAAGTTCATTTCTTCAAAATATTATACGGGAACTAACTATTTACAAGTGTTGGAATGTTTTCACATTTAAACAAGAAGGGAAACACCGATTTCCAAGAGAGTTCTTAAGCTGGTTTTTGAGTAATTACCTCAAATCACAAAAAGCATTTTTTTTTAAAATCATATGAGTTGAGTATATTTGGGAGTAGTATTGAGCACCGATATGGGGATGTGTTCATAATAACTCAAGTCTCCATAAACCATGTAGCCATCGTGGGTAGAAAGGGTCATACTTTTTAGATGACACCTTAGTGCTTTTTAGCATATACCAGTGGATCCACTTAGTTGAGGCGTTCTATATCACGGCAAGTTATAGGACAGTTCTGGCAGCATGGGCGAGACGTTGTATCATCACTTTAGCTCATAGTGATGGTTGTCGGTTAGAGAAACTCCCACAATATTATATTACTTTATATGTAAACTGAGTTGTTATTGTATTGCTTAAATACATTGAATTACCATCTACTGTTTTAAATACTTTGTATAAACTGCACATTTATTGTTGTTTTTGAGTTAAGTATTCATGAGTTGAGTAAAGCTAAGGTAAGTGTTCTTTCAAATTCCTTTCAAGCTTATATCATGTTAGTTTTCCCATCGCATGCTCATACATTCAATGTACTGATGCCATTTGGCCAGCATTGTTTTATGATATAGATATAGGTTACCAGGATCAACATTAAGCGCTTTGTTGATCCAGTTGAGCACTCCGAGTTAGTTGGTGAACATTTTTTCTTCCAGAGTTATTTCTTTGTTAGTCAGTTGTTAAGATGATCGAGGGTCCTGTCCTGACATCACTCCTAGTATTTAGAGGCTTCATAGATAGTTAGCTGTGAGTTCTTTAGTCTTGTATTTCAGATGTTTTTCTATGAGACTTGATTTGCCATTTTTGCTAGTCTAATATTTCTTTAAGACTATTGCATGAGATATCCTTTAAGACTCTTTTCTTGTTATTTAAGTTTTCTGCTATAAGTTAAGCCTGGCCAAGCGTTTGCTTGGGGCCAACAATGATTCTTGAGTGCCAGTCCCACCAGGGTGTAAGCTCGGGGAGTGACAAACTTCGTATCAGAGCACAAATTTCAAAGGTCCTAGGGACTCTATGAAATTGTGTCTGTAGAGTCCTAGTTAACGGTGTGCCATATCTATAATTTGGAGGGTAACTATCTCACTTCTTTCACATTCTTTTTATGCGATAGAGTTGATCTCTATGAAGTTTCCTTCTAAGTCGTGACTATCTCACTTCTAAAATATTAGTACTGTAACACCTCGCTATTTGAAAGAACTAGCAAGAGCTAGAATTAGAAATAGTCATCTTTTTGGAATGAATGAAAATCTGGAAAAATTGGTTAAGTTATGTTTAATTTGAGTTTTTGGTCAACTTTAAACATTTCTAACTCCAGCTAATTCGGAGTTAGGTGAGCTACAATATACCGTAGGAAATATCTTTGGATTACCTTTCTACGCCGCTGAGTTTGCTAAATTCCGCGTTTGTATGAGGGAGATATGTCCATTTGAAGTTGGGTTGTCTAGATAAGAAAAGTCAAAACCGGATTTTAGAAGGGCATTATGGTCTTTTCCGTACCCAATTAAACAATTTCGTTTTTAGTAATTAAGAAGGGGGTCTAAACTGATTGGAGTCAGTTTACTCTTTTGAAATTTGAGGTAGGGTTTTGAGATAAGAGAAAAGAAGAGTAGAAAGAGGAAAAGAAACAAGAAATCGTCAAGTTCTTGAGCTAAGATCGTGGATTTCGTCAAGGGGTGATCCCTACGAGGAATGCGAGATCACATAGTGTCGGGTTATTTGACCCACACACCAATCATAATTCAATTCAGCGTAATTGTGTTCTTGAAAGAAAAGATTATGAGATCTTCATGAAATTTGTTTTAAGTTCTTGTGGGTTCTTGTTGTTGGAATTGTTGAGAAGTTTCTTGAGTTTGATTCATGAAATTAGGTGTGATTTTGACTAGATTCTTACATATATTGGTGATATAGTCGAATCTAAGTATTTGGAAATAGAACCTATCAAATCTCGAAGGTTTAGAGTTAAAAAATGAGTAAGAAAATTCGTCAAAAACCTGTGGAGGAGCACTGGGGCACCGCGCCTCTCAGAGCTCCCCATAAGGTATTCTGAAGTGTGTGCTCTGGGGTGCCGCACCAACCAGAGCACCCTGACCCAGCATCTGAAATTCACCCTCTGGCTCCACGCGGCACTCAGAGCGCCAGGGGTGCGTGGTCTTCCACCTTTTCTCACTTTTTTCCGTATGAGTTCCCTAGCAACGTTCCTAAGTTTTCTAGTTGATTTCTATACTCTAAGGTATGTCTAAAAATCATGAAGTCATCCATAAACATGACATCATGAGCCTTGAATCCATAATTTAATTCCAAGAAAGTTAAGAGTCAACTCAAGAGAAGTTCATAAAATCTTCCAAAAGTCTTTCACAAATGTTTTAACTTTATCTTAAGGCTTGAGTTTTGAGTTAAGTAAATAGTAAGAGTAAAGTTCATTTCTTCAAAATACTATACGGGAACTAAGTATTTACAAGAGTTGAAATGTTTTCACATTTAAATAAGAAGGGAACCACCGATTTCCAAGAGAGTTTTTAAGCTAGTTTTTGAGTAATTACCCCAAATCACAGAAAGAGGTTTTTTAAAAAACATATGAGTTGAGTATATTTGGGAGTAATATTTAGCACCGATATGGGGATGTCTTCATAATAACTCAAGTCTCCATAAACCATGTAGCCATCGTGGGTTGAAAGGGTCATACTTTTTAGATGACACCTTATTGCTTTTTAGCATATACTAGTGGATCCACTTAGTTGAGGCGTTCTATATCACGGCAAGGTATAGGACAGTTCTGGCAGCATGGGTGAGACATTGTATCATCACTTTAGCTCATAGTGATGGTTGTCGGTTAGAGAAACTCCCACAGTATTACATTACTTTATATGTAAACTGAGTTGTTATTGTATTGCTTTAATACATTGAGTTACCATCTACTGTTTTAAATACTTTGTTTAAACTGGACATTTATTGTTGTTTTTGAGTTAAGTATTCATGTGTTGAGTAAAGCTAAGGTAAGTGTTCTTTCACATTCCTTTCAAGCTTATATCATGTTAGTTTTCCCATCGCATGCTCGTACATTCAATGTACTGATACCATTTGGCCTGCAATTTTTTATGATGTAGATACAGGTAACTCGGATCAACATTAAGCGCTTTGTTGATCCAGTTGAGCACTTCGAGTTAGTTGGTGAACCTTTTTTCTTCCAGAGTTATTTCTTTGTTAGTCAGTTGTTAAGATGATCGGGGGTCCTGTCCTGACTTCCCTCTTAGTATTTAGAAGCTTCATAGATAGTTAGATATGAGTTCTTTAGTCTTTTATTTCAGATGTTTTTCTATGAGACTTGAGTTGTCATTTTGGCTATTCTAATATTTGTTTAAGACTATTGCATGAGATATCCTTTAAGACTCTTTTCTTGTTATTTAAGTCTTCTGCTATATGTTAATCCTGGCCAAGCGTTTGCTTGGGGCCAACAATGGTTCTCGAGTGCCAGTCCCACCCAAGGTGTAATCTTGGGGAGTGACAAACTTCGTATCAGAGCACAAATTTCAATGGTCCTAGGGACTCTATGAATTGGTATCTGTAGAGTCCTAGTTATCGGTGTGCCATATCTATAATTTGGAGGATGCGACATTTAGTAACTATCTCACTTCTTTCACATTCATTTAATGCGATAGAGTTTATCTCTCTGAAGTTTCCTTCTAAGTCGTAACTATCACACTTCTAAATAATTAGTACTGTAACACCTCGCTATTTGAAAGAACTAGCCAGTGCTAGCATTAGAAATATTCATCTTTTTGGAATGAATGAAAATCTGGAAAATTCGTTAAGTTATGTTTAATTTGAGTTTTTGGTCAACTTTAACCAATTCTACCTCCAGCTCATTTTGAGTTCGGTGAGCTACAAGATACCGTAGGGAATATCTTTGGATTATCTTTCCTATGCTGCCGAGTTTGCTAAATTCCGAGTTTGTATGAGGGAGATATGTCCATTTGAAGTTGGGTTTTCTAGATAAGGAAAGTCAAAACCGGATTTTAGAAGGGCATTATGGTCTTTTCCGTACCTAATTAAACAATTTCACTTTTCGTGATTAAGAAGGGGGTCTAAACTGATTGGAGTCAGTTTACTCTTTTGAAATTTGAGGTAGGGTTTTGAGAGAAGAGAAAAGAAGAGTTGAAAGAGGAGAAGAAACAAGAAATCGTCAAGTTCTTGAGCTAAGATCGGGGATTTCGTCAAGGGGTGATCCCTACGAGGAATGTGAGATCACATAGTGTTGGGTTATTTCACCCACACACCAATCATAATTCAATTCAGCGTAATTGTGTTCTTGAAAGAAAAGATTATGAGATCTTGATGAAATTCATTTTAATTTCTTGTGGGTTCTTGTTGTTGGAATTGTTGAGAAGTTTCTTGAGTTTGATTCATGAATTTAGGTGTGACTTTGAGTAGATTCTTACATATATTGTTGATATAGTCGAATCTAAGTATTTAGAAAAGGAACCAATCGAATCTAGAAGGTTTAGAATTGAAAAATGAACAAGAAAATTCGTCAAAAACCTGGGGTGGATCGCTGGGGCACCGCGTCTCTCAGAGCGCCCCAAAGGGACTTCTGAAGTTTAGGCTCTGGGGTGCCTCACCAACCAGAGCTCCCTGACCCAGCTTCTGAAATTCACCCTCTGGCTCCCCTCGCCACTCAGAGCGCCAGCAGAGCGTGGTATTCCACCTTTTCCCACTTGTTTCCGTGTGAGTTCCCTAGCAACGTTCCTAAGTTTTCTAGTTGATTTCTACACTCTAAGGTACGTCTAAAAATCATGAAGTCATCCATAAACATGAGATCATGAGCCTTGAATCTATAATTCAATTCCAAGAAAGTTAAGAGTCAACTCAAGAGAAGTTCATAAAATCTTCCAAGAGTCTTTCACAAATGTTTTAACTTTATCTTAAGGATTGAGTTTTGCGTTAAGTAAATAGTAAGAGTAAAGTTCATTTCTTCAAAATATTATACGGGTACTAAGTATTTACAAGAGTTGAAATGTTTTCACATTTAAACAAGAAGGGAAACATCAATTTCCAAGAGTGTTTTTAAGCTAGTTTTTGAATAATTACCTCAAATCACAAAAAGAGTTTTTCTAAAAAACATATGAGTTGAGTGTATTTGGGAGTAGTATGAAGCACCGATATGGGGATGTGTTCATAATAACTCAAGTCTCCCTAAACCATGTAGCCATCGTGGGTTGAAAGGGTCATACTTTTCAGATAACACCTTAGTGCTTTTTAGCATATACTAGTGGATCCACTTAGTTGAGGCGTTCTATATCACGGCAAGGTATATGACAGTTCTGGCAGCATGGGCGAGACATTGTATCGTCACTTTCGCTCATAGTGATAGTTTTCGGTTAGAAAAACTCCCACAGTATTATATTACTTTATATGTAAACTGACTTGTTATTGTATTGCTTTAATACATTGAGTTACCATCTACTGTTTCAAATGCATTGTATAATCTGCACATTTATTGTTGGTTTGACTTTGCATTTGAGTTAAGTATTCTTGAGTTGAGTAAAGCTAAGGTAAGTGTTCTTTCAGATTCCTTTCAAGCTTATATCATGTTAGTTTTCCCATCGCATGCTCGTACATTCAATGTACTGATGCCATTTGGCCTGCATTGTTTTATGATGTATTTATAGGTAACCAGGATCAGCATTCAGCGCTTCGTTGATCCAGTTGAGCACTCCGAGTTAGTTGGTGATCCTTTTTTCTTCCAGAGTTATTTCTTTGTTAGTCAGTTGTTAAGATGATCGGGGGTCCTGTCCTGACATCCCTATTAGCATTTAGAGGCTTTATGGATAGTTAGATATGAGTTCTTTAGTCTTGTATTTCAGATGTTTTTCTATGAGACTTGAGTTGTCATTTTGGCTAGTCTAATATTTCTTTAAGACTATTGCATGAGATATCCTTTAAGATTCTTTTCTTGTTATTTAAGTCTTCTGCTATAAGTTAATCCTGACCAAGGGTTTGCTTGGAGACAACAATGGTTCTCGAGTGCCAGTCCCACCCAGGGTGTAAGCTCGGGGAGTGACAAACTTCGTAACAGAACACAAAGTTCAACAGTCCTAAGGACTCTATGATATCGTGTCTGTAGAGTCCTAGTTATCGGTGTGCCATATCTATAATTTGGAGGCTGCGACATTTAGTAACTATCTCATTTCTTTCACATTCATTTCATGCGATAGAGTTGATCTCACTGAAGTTTCCTTCTAAGTCGTAACTATCTCACTTCTAAATAATTAGTACTGTAACACTTCACTATTTGAAAGAACTAGCAAGAGCTAGAATTAGAAATAGTCATCATTTTGGAAAGAATGAAAATCTGGAAAATTGGTTAACTTATGTTTAATTTGAGTTTTTGGTCAACTTTAAACAATTCTAAATCCAGCTAATTCGGAGTTAGGTGAGCTAAAAGATACCGTAGGAAATATCTATGGATTATATTTCCAACGCCGCCGAGTTTGCTCAATTCCGAGTTTGGATGAGGGAGATATGTCCATTTGAAGTTGGGTTGTTTAGATAAGGAAAGTCAAAACCGGATTTTAGAAGGGCATTATGGTCTTTTCCATACCCAATTAAACAATTTCGTTTTTAGTAATTAAGAAGGGGGTCTAAACTGATTGGAGTCAGTTTACTCTTTTGAAATTTGAGGTAGGGTTTTGAGAGAAGAGAAAAGAACAGTAGAAAGAGGAGAAGAAACAAGAAATCGTCAAGTTCTTGAGCTAAGATCGTGGATTTCGTCAAGGGCTGATCCCTACGAGGAATGTGAGATCACATAGTGTTGGGTTATTTCACCCACACAACAATCATAATTCAATTCAGCGTAATTGTGTTCTTGAAAGAAAAGATTATGAGATCTTGATGAAATTTGTTTTAAGTTCTTGTGGGTTCTTGTTGTTGGAATTGTTGAGAAGTTTCTTGAGTTTGATTCATGAAATTAGGTATGATTTTCAGTAGATTCTTACATATATTGGTGATATAGTCGAATCTAAGTATTTGGAAATAGAACCAATCAAATCTAGAAGGTTTAGAGTTGAAAAATGAGCAAGAAAATTCGTCAAAAACCTGGGGAGAAGCGCTGCGGCACCGCGCCTCTCAGAGAGCCCCAAATGGACTTCTGAAGATTAGGCTCTGGGTTGCCGCACCAGCCAGAGCGCCCCAACCCAGATTCTGAAATTCACTCTGGCTCCCCGCGGCACTCAGAGCACCAGGGGCGCGTGGTCTTCCACCTTTTCAAGCTTATATCATGTTAGTTTTCCCCTCGCATGCTTGTACATTCAATGTACTGATGCTATTTGGGCTATATTGTTTTATGATGTAGATATAGGTAACCAGTATCAGCATCCAATGCTTCGTTGATCCTGTTGAGCACTACGAGTTAGTTGGTGAGCGTTTTTTTTTCCAGAGTTATTTCTT
Organism: Solanum gandarillasii; assembly: GCA_029582405.1. Classification (NCBI taxonomy): domain Eukaryota; kingdom Viridiplantae; phylum Streptophyta; class Magnoliopsida; order Solanales; family Solanaceae; genus Solanum; species Solanum gandarillasii. Next base: position 1,668 of record JAJONY010010556.1, on the reverse strand, counting down.
TGTTAGTCAGTTGTTAAGATGATCGGGGTTTTGTCCTAACATCCCCCTTAGTATTTAGAGGCTTCATAGATAGGTAGATGTGAGTTCTTTAGTCTTGTATTTCAGATGTTTTTCTATGAGACTTGAGTTGCCATTTTGGCTAGTCTAATATTTCTTTAAGACTATTGCATGCGATATCCTTTAAGACTCTTTTCTTGTTATTTAAGTCTTCTGCTATAAGTTAAGCTTGGCCAAGGGTTTGCTTGGGGCCAACAATGGCTTCGAGTGCCAGTCCCACCCAGGGTGTAATCTCGGGGAGTGACAAACTTCTTATCAGAGCACAAAGTTCAAGAGTCCTAGGGGCTCTAAGAAATCGTGTCTGTAGAGTCCTAGTTATCGGTGTACCATATCTATAATTTGGAGGCTGCGACATTTAGTAACTATCTCACTTCTTTCATATTCTTTTCATGCGATAGAGTTGATCTCTATGAAGTTTCGTTCTAAGTTGTGCTTGCGCTTGTCTTTAAGATCATGCCTCCATGACGAGCTGTTTGAGGTCTCCCTGCTAGGAGGAATGTTGAGGCGCAAGGGGTACATAGTGCACCAGAAGTGCAATCCCATGGGGAAGTCACCAATGCTGAATTTTGGGAAGCAATCTGAATGCTAAGTCAAGTTGTGACCAACCAGGTTGGGCAACAAATAGGGGCTCGACAGGAAGAGGCTGATACTTCAAAGGTCCATGAGTTCTAGAGGATGAATCCTCCAAGATTCACTAGTTCAAGCACTACTAAGGATTCGAAAAATTTTATTGAGGAACTACAAAAAGTGTTTAAGGTTATGCACGTTGTCGATGTTAAGCAAGTGGAACTAGCTGCATATCAACTTAGGAATGTTGCTAGGACTTGTTTTGACCAGTGGAAGAAGGGTAGAGCTGAGGGTGAACCAATTTTGACTTGGGCTATGTTTGAGGAAGCTTTCTTGGGGCGTTTCTTTCCCTGCGAACTGAGAGAAGCCAAGGTACAAGAATTCCTCAAACTTAAGAAGGATTCACTAAGTGTTTATCAGTATATTTTGAAGTCAACAAACTTTACCTCTATGCTCCAGAGATGGTTGCAGCTATGAGGAACATGATGAGTCTATTTGTTGCTGGGTTGTCCCGTTAATCAAGTAAAGAAGGAAAGGCAGTGATGCTAATAGGGGACATAGATCTAGCAAGGTTGATGGTTTACATATAGCAGGTTGAGAAAGAGAAACTGAGGGATAGGGAGGAGTTTATAAACAAGAAAGCTAAGACAGGGAATGAGTCTGGGCATCTAAGGAGTAATGTGAACCGTTCTTCCTTTCAACAAAAACTAAAGGGACCTGCTCTATCATCTACTAGTGCACCTGCACCCAAAAACAAAGGTGTGTATAATGATCAGAATTCACAGAACTTCAGAGCTTGACATGCGCAGTCTCAGGGTAGTGTGGCACAAGGAGGTAACTGGTCTCCTGCATGTGCTAAGTGTGGTAGGAACCACCTGGTTAAGTGTCGTGATAGCTCCACTTGTTGTTTAAAGTGTGGTCAAGAGGGTCACTTCATGAAAAAGTGCCCTAAGAACCGACAAGGTAATGGGAATCAGGGCAATAGAGCCCAGTCTTGCTCAATTAAACCACCAGATAGAGTTGCATCTAGAGGAGCTACTTCAG
>JAJONY010010555.1:0-14547 GCA_029582405.1 Solanum gandarillasii | reverse complement strand
AATAATATTAAAGAGATATCAAGATTGAGACACTTAGTAAAAAGATATTATAATAAAATCTTAAAAATAAGTTACTCACCTACCACACTACCATCTACCACACTACCACTTCTATGAATTCCTCAGTTACCAATTCCGCACCGAAAAATGGTATCAAAACACCACCGGAAACATCCACCAAAACAACAAGAACTACCACACAACACAACTACAACTTCAATAAACATCACTACAAGATTTCAACAACCACAACTAACTCTTCTCTCGAAATTAAACGAGCTAGGCGTGTGGGGGAAAGCACCAACCCAACACTATGAACTCACATACCTTAATAAGGATCACCCCCGACGAAAACCACGACGATCTTTACGAAGTTTGCTTCTTCTCCTCTTTTCTCTCCTTTTCTCCCAAGAACCCTAACTCTTACTCTTTTAAAAAGGGAAAAACTGAACAAAATCAGTCTTACACCTTAATATATATCCAAAAGACAAGGCTAGGGAAAAGACCAAAATACCCTTACAATTTCCGGACTGACTTCCCTTACCAACAGCCCAACTTCGAAAGGGCATAACTCACTCATACGAACTCGAAATCGAAATCGAGCAAACTCAGCGGCGTTGGAAAGATCATTCCACGGACTTTACAAACATAACTGGAACTACACCTAACACATCCTGAGCTAGGAGTTATGACTGTTCAAAGTTGGCCAAAAACCCACTTTTTCCCATACTTAACCAAATTTTCCAGATTTTTAATTCTCTCCAAAATGACTATTTCCAATTCTAAGCCTCTTCATAGTAATTTCAAATTGCCGGATGTTACACTTCTAACATAGACAGATACAAAAAACAAAGTTTTGGATTAAAAATAAAGTATATTTCCATATTTAATCATTGAGTAATTGCTAGAATTTTTTGCATGATTCTAAATGATGTTGATTATGGTTTAAAGGCTCAGATCGACAAAGAGATCGGTGCACAAGAGAGGCAACCGCGCCATGGCTGCAAAATCACCATGATTTACAAAGCCATAATTATGTTTTCATTATAATTCTATACCAACAACTTTTATATTTTATGTGCTCGCTTTACCATTCAAATTAGAAATGGTATTTTACTTTCATAGTGAAAACTAAAAAATGTATCCCATTGATCAAAATTGTATTACATGACCTACAAATATATTTTGTTTTATTTGTATTACAAAAATATTACTGATTGTATCCCAATATAATCTAATCATTATGTAACATTCCAAAAATTTCTAAGTTAAGACTCAAGTCATTCTTTATTTGTGAATAAGGTTGTACCAAGTGATTCTAAATTTTTTTAGGTGTTGAGGTCAGTAGATGTAACACCTCAGATTTCAAAAAGAACTAAAGAGAAATTCGTTCAAGTTAACCATCAGTTTTTTTTTAGTTTTGGGCCAAATTCAACCAACTATATCTTTTAGCACATAACTATTTACCTATCAAATCGAAGGTCTCTAAGTCTTCTTTCCAATGCCACCAAGTTTGCTAAATTTCAAGCTCTAAGTAAGAAGTTATGACTGATTTACTAACGAAGCTCTAACTTGGTAGTAGCTTCGCGATGGCTCCACGTTACAGAGTGAATACAGATCTCACTGTCTGCTGGAAAAATATTCCGACTTCCAACTCTTTTTATTTATTTTTTTAAGGGTATTTTAGTACTAAAAACCCTTTGGAGGTCATCTAAATTACCCATACGAGTAGAAAATCAGTTTTGATAATCAAACCCTCTCGTTCACTCCCAAATCTCTGCGCTCAAGAACTTCAAGAAACGCTAAGGTTAGGGTTCATTTTCCAAGATTCTCCTTTAAGTTTCTTCAAAAACATTGTTCTTCCAAGTATGTAAGTTTTCATAGTATTGGATTTGTTCATCTTCATGCCAATCATTGAGTTTCATCCATAAATTCGTTCTTAAAGTTTATTGATTGAGATTCTTGATGAAGTTCTTGAGGTTTTAGCTTCATTCTTTAATAATGGAGTCTTGCTAAGTTCTTGAGGTGAGGAGTCTTCCGAAGGAGTGTTATTATCATGAACTTTATGTGGGTTTCATTGAAAATGTTCCAGGTTTATGAAATTTGTGAAATTGGGCAATGTAATTGCATTGGGTATGAATTGAATCGAGTTTAGGAGAAGAAGAAAGAGCGGACAAATAATTGCACCCAGGTCCGCATCACAGATAAGCTTAAGATTTTCAGTATCGAATTGATCACCGCCTCTACGCGACGCGGAGAGGATACGGAGTGCTATGTCTCAAAAATTATTTCGTTACCAAAAATAAAATCCTTCTCCACGTCGCGCTAGTGCTTTCCAATTAGTGTCATCACATTTCTTATCATCACTAACTATCAAAGTTTTCATTAATCATTGAGAGATCCTATATCCTAATCATAGCTCTTAAACTTACATTCCAAATTAAAGTAAGTTAAGAGGAAAGTCAAGGGGTCCTTTTGAGTCATTTTGAGAAGTGTTTTGTAATCAACCATAGTTTTGTCTTGAGGAAGTAAGTATGAGAATGAGAAGAGTTGTATTCATAAGCCTCTATATTGTTATTGAGATCCTCGAGTGGAGTTGTTCATGTCCATAATTCCGCATGAACCCTATGAGTTGAGTATTCTTGAGATGAGTAGTATCTTTAAGTTCTGAGTCCTTGAGTTATTGAGTTCTTGATCCTTTTTGAAACTATATTCCTAATTATTGAATTGCCATATGTTATGCATGAAGGTCCTTGAGTTGAGTCGTTCATGTCCATAATTCTGTATGAAATCTATGAATTGAGGTTCTTGAGAGGAGTAGTATCGTTGAGTTCTGAGTTTCAAATTCTTGAGTTCCGAGTGTAAAATTCTATGAGGTCATTGAGGTCCTTGTGTGGTTTCGTTCATGTCTATACTTCATCATGAACCCCATATTGAGTTACAAGTTTTGAGACATTTGTGAAAACTAATAATGAGTTTTAAAACTGAGTTTGAGAAAGTAAAAGATGAGTTTTGAGAAAGAGTTCTCAATTATGAATTGAGTTAAGTATAAGGGAAATAAGTATTCCCAAATGTACCATATTTACATTGAGAAAAGAGAAACTTTGATTTCTAAAAAGAGTTTATGAGTTCAAAGATAATTTTGAAGAATTACCTCTTTTAAGAGGGCAGTTTGAGCAATTATCTCAAACCAGAGAAATAATTATGTTTTTAAACATATGAGCATAAGCCATATATTATTGGGAGTAGTATTGAGCACCGGTATGTGGATGAGTTCAGACAACTCACATTTCTCGTAAACCATGCATGCCAACATGGGTATAAGATAATACTTTTTAGATAAATCCTAAGTGCCTTCAGGCAGATCCTAGTGTATCCACTTATTTGAGGATGTTCTATACCCCGGAAAGGTATAGGACAGTTCTGGCAGCATGGGCAAGACACTGTATCATCACGTAACTCATAGTGATGGTTCTTATTTAGAGAATCTCCAAAATAAGAGTAAAGAGTTTATTACTGTACTTTTATACATTTTGAGTTCTTGTCTCCTGTTTACAAAGCTTTATTTATTGCATATTATTATCATTGGTTTCATGTTGATTTGAGTATTCTTGAGTTGCTATGAGTATCCTTCAGTTGAGTTGAGTTGGGACGAGGTGAGTATGTTTCCCTTTTATCAGTTCAAGCTTATATTTATGTTCAAAGTTCTTTTTACATGCTCGTAAATTGAATGTACTACGCCATTTGGCCTGCATCATGAAATGATGCAGATACAGGTACTCAGGATCATTAATAGTCATTTCGTTGAGATCATTTGACCTTTCAGTCAACTTTGGTGAGCTTTTTAATATTCCAGAGAACTTCATCTTTATCTTATAGTTAGTAGTTTTGAGATGGCGTGGGTCTTGTCCCAGGATCCCTCTGTAATAGTAGAGGCTTCATAGATAGACATAGTTGAGTAGATTTTCAGTATTTACCTTCTTTTTAGTTGTTTTTACAACCTATGAGTTTATCTATTGAGTATTGTTCATACTTTTTAAAGTTGAGTATTTGAGTTTATTGAATTTAACTCAGTTATAAGATTATGTATGCTTAAGTTAGTCTTCCGCTTGTAGTCAGCCAGGATAAGGGTTCGACCAGAAATGGTTCTCGAGTGCCGGCCACATCCAGTGTAGGCTTGGGTCGTAAAAAACTTGGTATCAAAGCACAAAGTTCAAGTGTCTTAGGGTGTCTATGAAGCCGTTCCAATAGGATCTTATTTATGGTTTTGAGGGCCCACTTCTATAGATGAGGGACTACATAAATTTAAGAAAAAATTCCCTTATTTCATACTTTAAATCATGCAATAGAGCTATTTCATAAGGAGATTATTCAAACTCATGCATTTCTTAAACCTATTCGACTACCCTTCACACTCAAGGTAGTTGAAAAGCAAAGACAGATCCTTAGTGATGAGTTACTCTCATAAAAAATCTTGAGAAAGTCATGAGACTACATAGGGGCTTGAGAGAAGCATATGAGTGAGTTAAGAGTTGAGTTTCGAAAGAATGCACTCATATCCATAAGAATAGTGCATTCAAGCTAAAGGTGAGATGTATCCCAGGCTCTTTTCTCTAAACCTTGTTTCAGTTGAGACCGTTATGAGGAAATGTGTTTTAGAGCTTAGGTGTTATTTTCACCCGAAAGGATAGTATGAGTTATGATATTATAAGAAATAGTAGTAAAAGTGCCCAGAGTTAAAAGAATGAATGCAGAGGTTCTGTAATCTAAGAAAGGGAGATAGTGATGAGGCGAACCATGTTGTTGTAGTCATGTACCCAGTAAATCATAAATGAGAAGTTTCCCCTTATGAGTAGACTAAGGAATACTAATTTTTGTATAGAGTTCATGATAGAAGGTAGAGGTACTAGTTAGGATGAGTTAGAGTATACTTTAAGCAAAAGAGATTTTATGTCGATGTGCCATCGTGTTGGTGAAGACCAAGTATAGGTGTTGAATAAAAGAGCAGAGTATTCATGAGGTAATAGATCTAAGCTAGGCTTATGAATTTTGAGGGAGAGCCTATAATATTCAGAGGGCTACCAAACTAGTTAGTGAATGATGTGTAGTAAGTGGGTAAATAGTATTTAAGTTGTGAAAGGAAGTGTGATGGTAAATTGTACATATGAAGACAAAGGGATAAAGATTGACTACTCGTCATGAGGACTTGGTGGACGAATGTTCATTAATTTCATCTAGTAGTTGTAAGTTAGTATAGTATGTGAGCAATCTTATTGATAATTGTGTTAGTAATAAATATTACGCTTGAATTTGAGGTGAAAGTCATGATCAAAAGAATGGAAACATGAGGGTGATGATGTTAGTCTTAAGATCTGATCTGGTAGACTTGACATAGGGCAGGTGAGGAATTGATATGTTTGCTACAATGAATATGAGTGGTACAAGTGAGAGATTCTAACTCTTAGACAAGAGCAGTGAAGTGTGGCTATGTCATAAGAGTAACAAGAGCTTAAGAGGTGTACCCGAGAATGTATGTAATCAGACGAGGTTCCAATTAAGTTAGTGATATTTCATGTGTGCCTAGATAGTATATTTGAGCTATCAATGTGGAATAGGTTGATGTAAGCATTATTTTTTCCCTTAATAGTTAAATGAAGCGGCCTTATAAGCCAATGAGAAGAGGTTAATAGAAGCATATTAGAAAAAGGTCTTAGAAGGAGTCCTAGTACTTGCTTATGCAGAGTTTAGTACCCATGAGATAAGTCTTCCCTGAGTATTACAGAAAAGCAAATGTAGACCAGTTTAGAGATGATAAGATGAGAAATCTAGTCAAGTGTTGAGGATGGGATAATGAGGTCTTCAGAAAGAGTTAAGGTGATGTATCAATCCATTCATAATCTTGTGTATTCCTCAAGTTCAGTTATTACAACATCTTGTTGATATTCGTAATATCAAAATTGTGTCTATGACCTATGCTCATACACTTCAGAGAGATTCATATCTATACTCAGTTTCCAGAATGAGGGGCAAAGCCTTTAGCCCATTGATCTCAATCTTACTCCATAAAGTTATAGATATCATCCCCATGATATGAACCTATTCATATAAGTACTCATATCATAGTACACTCAATCTCGAAAATTCATGATTTGATCTCAATGGCTAGCAACATAATGTTATGCCATGCATATTCTTATTAAGACATCTCGAATGAATCGTGCTTACGATCTTTCACTCTAAAGCTCTTTCAATGATCCTTTTTAGTTTTGAGAGTGATGTTGATGGTTGTAGTTGTGCGATGATAGATAATAGGATTGTTATTTCTTATTGTGATAAGGATGGTGTGTTTATTCCACATAAGGTTATAAATATGGAGGAAGAAGGAGATAAGGTCTTGCGATGAGTAACAAGTCAGTTCCTGGTAATAATGAATGAAAGTTAAGTTGGTAAAAGTGACGAGAGAATGAGGAATTCTTATAAAGATTGGTTAGTAGGAGTCCACAGAGTGGTTGTAGTACTAGGCTTGAATAATGTGGCGTTGGTAGCATGTGGATGAATGCATGATGCCTTAGGTGGTTCTTGATTAAGACTTGAGGTTGGGTGAATGTGGTGGTAAGGAGTAATATCCTTGGGATGAGTTTTCTTATAGAGGTATTGAACCCGAATCTTGTGATTTAGATTAGAATAATCACCCTATGTTAAGTACTTTGTGATTTTGAGTCTGGCTTGAATATAGTAAAAACATGCAATTAGGCTCTGACCTTGGTAAGAGTAGTCAGATACTAACCCTTGTGGGAGCTATGAGTTGCAGCCAATGAGGAGTAATAATAAGGAAAAATAGCATAGTTGAGAAATGTTTCTGAGTTTGAAAGTTGTTAGTCATATCAGTCAAGGCATATTATTGCCATTCTTACTTCATACCCAGATACCTTTGTTTCAGGTAAAGATAGCTTCAGATAAAGCGTGGCTATGTTCAAACTCATACCGTTCTTGACTTATGTGGTATAGAAAGTTCCAAGCTCATAGTATGATTCAGTTCAGCCTATGTTAATAGGCAAGTTCAGAAGTCAGAAAGATAGTAAGAGTAACCCCTTTCCATTCTCAGTCCAGCCGTCATTCGAGGACGAATAATCCCAAGGGAGATATATTGTAACATCCCAAAAAATTTTAAGCTAAGACTCAAGTCATTCTTCATTTGTGAATAAGGTTGTACTGAGTGATTCTTATTTTTTTTAGGTGTTGAGGTCACTAGATGTAACACCTCAGATTTCAAAAAGAACTAAAGAAAACTTCGTTCAAGTCACCCATCAGTTTTTTTTAAGTTTTGGGTCAAATTCAATCAACCATATCTTTTAGCACATAAAGATTTAGGTCGCTCATGACTATCAATTCGAAGGTCTCCAAGTCTTCTTTCCAACGCCACCAAGTTTGCTAAATTTTGAGCTCTAAGTAAAAAGTTATGACTGATTTACTAACAACGCTCTAACCTGGCAGCAGCTCCGCGATGGCTCCGTGTTACAGAGTGAATACGAACTTCACTGTCCGCTGGAAAAATATTCCGACTTCCAACTCGTTATTTTAGTCCTAAAAACCCTTAGGAGGTCATCTAAATTACCCAAAACATGTAGGAAAGTCAGTTTTGATAATCAAACCCTTCATTCACTCCTAAATCTCGACACTCAAGAAACTTCAAGAAATACTAAGGCTAGGGTTCATCTTCCAAGATTCTCCTTCAACTTTCTTCAAGAACACTGTTCTTCCAGGTATGTAAGCTTTCATAGTGTTGGGTTTGTTCGCCCTCACGCCAATCATGTGAATTTCATCCATAAATTCGTTCTTAAAGTTTATTGATTGAGATTCTTGATGAAGTTCTTGAGGTTATAACTTCATTCTTTTATAATGGAGTTATGTTGAGTTCAAGTGCCTAAATTAAGGATAACATTTAAAGTTCTCAGTTGCCTCACTGCCCTCGTGGGATCTTTGCATTTTGAATAAAGGATGTTGATAAAATTATGCTGTAAATTGTATGATTATGACAAATTTAAGTTGCTAGTTGAAGAGAGATTTATAAGTCTCCTAAATAGCAATGACCCTGAATATGTAGGGAGCACTTCCACCTTAACGGGCCTTTATGTGGCGTGGTTCCGAATTAGCCGCGGCCCCAAAATAGGCACTTGAGATCAGGTGGGCCTATTACATATTCATTTACGTGCTATTCAGAGTCATTGCTATTTAGGAGACTTGCTATCTCTCTTAAGTTGCATATTGCCATTCTTGTAATATACAGACTGTTCAAAATGCTTATGTGGAGCTCATAGCTACACAAGATCAAGGTTTATACCAAAACAGAGAACATTTTGCTTTTCTTTGGTAATTATAATACTTTAATCTTTTGAACTTTCCCCCTTCCAGGTGTTTGTTTCTATTATGGCATTAGGAGATTTGCTAAGTGTGTGGATTCAGAAATTGAACAAATTCTCTCTTAGCATGGGACTCGTTTGCAAACTGGGTTGGCAGAAATGTAGGTCTTTGACCAATGACTAACATTTTGATTTGTGCAATATATATTAGTTGAGTTGCAACTCCTTAGGGGTCATGATTCCAGTATAAAATTTGGAATTAAATCCAATGTTTGCTTTTTGGATTAAGCTAATACCAGTATAAATCTTATACCAAATCCTGATATTATCTATCTTATATCGAATGTGTGATTATAATCCTTAATGCTACACAAGCTCATGTATACATGACTTAGTATGATGAAGCTTGGGACTTGTATTCTTGTGCTTCATCTTAAAACAATTGCTATACTTTTATAGTGCAAGTCCGTCTATAAAATCTCTTTTACGTATAAAAATATTAATTGCTCTACTTCTATTTTTTGATTCTAGTAGGTTTGGCAACTTCTCCAAACTAAAAATATACCATTTATTATTTAATGGCCACAATGTTCAACCCTTTCTTGATTGTTCCCAACAAAGTATGACATTTAAATTAGGCTCAGGTTGTTTTAAGAATTTGCAATAGAATTAGTGATTTTCTTTTGGATATAGGTTATATTCAATGTTTAATAATTTATGAATTAGTTTTATGACTTCATCAAAGCAGTAGTCTTTTATGCTCTGTGTATAGTGTATACATACTAAGTTTGTCCCTTGGGAAAAAAACCATTTGTTTCCAGACTTTCTGCAATGCATCAGGTTTGTTCAACTTGTGTGAACTCAAGTGTAGACAATTGTTAACTTGAAACCTGTTTGTTACCACCGAGGGAAGCGTCATGATGAGAATTAAAGAAATAAATAGAGGAAGGAGATTATGAGGGTTGTTATATAACTGCTAAATCATATATCATATCATATCATATCATATATATATATATAAAAGAGAACATTAGGCCCGCCTACGTGGTGCCACTACAAACAAGGATTCCCTTTTAATTTATTTATTTCCAAAATTAGCCTTCTCCTTTCATGAAAAGTTGTGACTTTTATTATGAAAAGTTGTGACTTTTACTGAAAAGTTGTGACTTTTATGAAAAGTTGTGACTTTTATGAAGAGTTGCTACTTTTATGAAAGGTTGTAACCTTTCCGAAGAGTTGTGACATTTCCGGTAAGGCACAATAAGCATTTGTTCACACTATCCTTTTTTGTCTATAAATAGAGGGGTTTCCTCTCATTTTAAAACAACGAAAATTCTGAACTTTTTCTTCTTCTTCTGCACAATTAAATATTATTCTGAACTTCTTTTTCTTCTTCTTCTTCTGCACAATTAATTATTTGTATACTTTGCTTCTGTTGAGTGGCTCACCTCGGGTACTAGAGGGGAATGATTTTCTTAAGGAGACAATGTGCATTCAGTGGGCTCGAATTTTCCTTTCTATTTAATTCTATTGTTAAAGATCTTGGTATTTATTTTACAATCATTACTTTATGCTTATGATATTAATTGTTGTCTTTGAGTACATGTTTAACCTTTGTTGTTTATGTTTTTGTAAAGTTATTGTTGTAACTTGTAAGTATTGTTAGTACAGACTCTATGTAAATCCAACTACTGCAGATTCACAAATAACTTTTTACAGAATACATTTATTTAGAACATTCTCCAAAGGAATCTTTTCTTCTCCAAGAGATCAAGCCTAAAAATTTATATGATTTTTTGTTGTTGTCATAATAATGTTAATATTAACAGGATTAAAAAAAATAGAAAATCAAATAATAGAATAATAGAATTAAAACTGGCAATTAATTATAATTATATGATACACAATGATGATTATTCTCTCACACCAAAGAACTTTTTTGAACTTTTTTCTCATTATCCCTTACTTCTCTTTCATCCTTTTCAAGAATCCTTAATGTTTTGTTTGTGCACGACTTCAATTCTAAAACACTATCATAACTATATTACAGTCCTCACCCTTTGAGTTAGCTTCTGGCGTTGAGTTAGACTCAAGGTCCATTTCTTTAACTTGGTACCAGGCATTGAGTTAGGCTCAAGATCCATTTCTTTAACTTGGTATCAGAGTCAGGCACACCCAATTCTTGTTTCACCCGTATGCAAGTGTAAGGAAGTGCAGCATTTAGAAAATCACTAAGAATGCTCCTAATTTGCTGGAAGGTCTGATTTGAGCTGTGTGGTTACAGAGACTGCGCATGCTTAAAAGATTCTTCACATTTTCGTGGTTCAGGGAAAAAAATTACTTTGAGAAGTACAAACGTTTTATTTACCTGAAACTAAAGCTTCTTTTGCTCAAGTGTTTTGTGGTAATTTCTTCTGTTTTCTTCCCCAACATTAACTATGTACTGAATGTATATTTTGACATGATAGAATGTTGAAGAAGTATCAGCATGATCCGCATGTATTGCAACGTGTCTCCAAACATTTTTTCTGTGAAAATGTTTATAACGATGACTCAACAGACCAGCCAAAACCAAGGTGGCGCTTTCGGAACTCCTTTGAGGAAGATCTTGCTTCTGCTCATATGACATATGATGATGACTCTTACAATAAGAAAATCAATTCGGTGAAACTGATCTGAGGAAGACCAATCTACAGCGCAGGAAAATTAATGTGAGTATGCAACTACTGCCTTCAAAGTTATTTAAAATATGAATCAGAGAGTAGTACTGGAGAATGTCGGACATTTGTTATACAAGATTTTACTTATTAGAGTATGGACAAGATAACCAAATTTTGTACACATGGCTAAAAGTACTAAAAAGTAGTGTTCAATGGGGATTTCTTCTGTCTAAATGAGGAAGGAGGAGAAGCTTAATAAGTACGTGCTTGGAGATAAATTCCTTCCGCTCAGTCATTGCTTTGGATGTGTTCGGTAGGAGGTAAATGTAAAAATAAGTAGGTTTATTTCTTATTTTCTTGTGTTGTTTACGTGAATAAATAAAATATTATCCTTAAAGCATTTGTATATAATCTAGACAAATACCATGGGAGGTGGGGGTGTAGAGGTAGGGGCGCGGCGTGGCGTGGTGAGGGTGAAATGAGGTGTGTTGGAACTTGGAGGGTGAGGAAGAAACGATCAATGAAGAATGCCACTTGTAGAACTTGTTTCCCTACTTCTGCTATGGAAGTCATTTTCTCATTTTTTGTTTTCCAAAAATTTTGATCAACGGGACATGGAAAAATTAGAAAACACTTTTCAGAAAATCTTTTCTTCCATACCTAACACACCCTTCGCCATTGCTGAATATGCAACTTTGTAAGTTATTTGTTAACTGGAGTCTTTGTTCATAAATGTAGATGTGTGCAGCAGCTGATGTTCTGGAGGCAATTGAAGACCCATTTGACTGCATATTTGGCTCTTCAGCAAGTGTCCAAGATGTTCATCATCCTGACACATTTAGCTCACCGCCTAAAAGGCGTAACTATAACCAGAAAAGGTCTCAGTGTAGGCATAGGATGCGTCACAAGGAGAACATAGATGTTTGAGCTTTCTTCAATTGACCAAGTAGCACTCACAAATGCCCCTTGCATGTACCTGAAATTATTGCGAAAAGTAGAACTATGTGGGTGTCTTTCTTTGTTGCTGCTCTCTCCTTGATATGCGGATTCTTGCATCATAGCTGAATGAGTCATGCTCTAAATCTCTAGCTGGAATTGGTATTACCTCCAAGCTGCTTGTATATATTTATGGCTCCATTTGCATTTCAGTTATTCAGGGATGATGTACAGATTTCAACATAAGCTAGTTATAGAGGATTAACATAGGGGAAGTTAACTGTTCATCTCCACTTGAAATATTTGGATGAAATCAAATTTGAGTTCTGAATTCCCAGCATGTATTAGTTAGAAGAAATAAATTTATGGAATAAACATTTGTACTTGTTACCAATGTTTTGGTAACTCTTTTTCAATTTCTGCAAAGTTTATCTTGTCCAAGGGTATAATTGTAAGCAAAATTCTATATAGTATGAGCAATAAAATTAGGAACGAGGTTATCCGGGAAAAGGCGGGATTGACTTTTGTGGCGGATAAGACAAGAAAGAGAGATTGAGATGGTTTGAACATGTGCAGAGAAGGTGCATTGACACCTCAGTAAGGAGGTGCGAGAGGCTAGGCTAGTTGTAAGGGGAGCCTTGCGAAGGTTTAGGCTTTGTACTCTTGTAGTTCTTAACTTATGTTGTTTATGTGTTTTTGATTATCACACTATTTTACATTCTATTCTCTTCAGACCCATTTAGCGGATTTCACTTAGATATATATATGTGGTTGTTTTAATGAAAACCAAATCTGATAAAAAAATACTTCTTTTGTTTTCTTCTTTCCGAAGAAATCTCCACCGCCTCAAGTTCAAGCCCTATTCAACATTTTGGATCTCATTTCTAAGAACCTCTCTTTATAACCCAAAATCCCTTTGAAAAATACAGACAAAAAATCTAATGCAATTATCAATCTTCCCATCAGGGGTTAATAGAATCCCAAATTGCCCTATTAGAATTTTGAACCTTTTCAACATTTGTCTTCTTCTTATCGTTTCAACCCCAACAATTCAGGGCATGAGAGTACATCCTCTCTCCCTGAAACCAAACATTGGCGGAATTGATTCTAATTTTTCAGAACAGCAACAACACATTCCTAATTCCGCAATGAAGAAACTCCGGAGACTTCCTCACGTATTTAACTACTTTCTGGAATTGCCGTTCTGTTATGATGCAGATGTGGTGGTGGAAGAGAAGGAAGGATTCTTCCGTTTCGTGGCAAGAATCGAACTAGAAGGAGCTGGAAATGGACAAGTGAGGGCACATGCAGTAGAGATTCATCCTGGGGTAACGAAGATCGTTGTGAGAAAGGGAAATGGTTACGGTGATGAGGATGAACAATTGAAGGTGGATACATGGAGGTACAGGTTGCCTGCTTCGGCTATGCCCGAGCTGGCCACGGCAGTATTTGTGGACGGAGAGCTTATAGTGACGGTGCCCAAGGATGACCATGGCCGTGGAGAGTTTGAGAATGGATCTAGAGGTGTTTGGAGAGACGTTGACCAACTTGTTCTCGTACAATAGTTAACTTTATCATATTTTATGTATCAATTAATCATGTATACGATATACCTAAACTTCAGCCATATAAAACTTCAAACATTGTATAAAGTTGCACTTTGTCAAATATAAAACTTCAAGCATAAAGTTACACTTTGTCGAGACTAACTTTGAACACCAAATGTCGAAATAGTACATATGCAAAACAACGAGTCCTTGTCAATTGTAACATACATATGTATGTTTACTTAAACAACAAGGTATATAGCTCATCCGAATAATGAACAAACTTGGGCTCTTTCTGTTTGAGCACATGGTGATAATGTATAAATGTACGAGTAGCAATGTACCAAATCATAATACCAAATCATTTTTTATGACAATGACGTTTGGACTAGCTTGCACATTCCACTGTGTACTTGTTACCTCCCATCAATAAGGATAACTCTGCAATCAAAGTTCAGGCTGATTGGAATCATTCAGTCTTTTGCTTCTGACTGAGATTTTAATCTTGCGAGGTACCAGAGTTAGCTGAAAAATCCAGAAATTAACTTCATGAAAATCATTTTCCAAAATTTGAAGGATTAAAAGAATCCTACATGACATTAGAAATATGTAGGGTATGAATTGCCACAAGATTCGATAATAATAGCAAATTGAGCACTGAACCAGGATTCCAGAAATACGAAAGACACAACATATAGACAATCATCATTAGAAAATATGGTTTCACATCAAGCCCAACAAGAAGAATCACAAGAACAATAACAACAATATCTATCTGCATATATCAGCCTAACAGATAGGCTCCAGTAAATCTGAGCAGTATTGCTAAAGGCAGGGAACCAATAACTAACGTTAGCTTCATTAACTTGTATTTTAACATACGTTTTAATGATGACACTAATCCTTAATGATCCGTGTCAAAAAAAATGAGACATCCAAAATCTGTGTAAAGAAGTCATAATCAAGGAAGAATGACTTGTCTAAAGATAGATTTGAATGAAGGAAAAAGAACACACGCTAACCCCAAGAAAGAACAGGACACTC
>JAJONY010010554.1:0-19585 GCA_029582405.1 Solanum gandarillasii | reverse complement strand
TATCGAAAAAATACGCGGATTCAAAAAAAAATCGCCTGAAACGGACGCCCGAGGCCCGAGTTATGGCCGTTTGAAGTTTCATAAATTCAAAGCTACCTTCAACCTTTAAGATGCTGAATTTCAAATGGTCGTAACTTTCGGCTCGAACGTCCGTTTTGCGCAATTTTTTTTTTGATTCCTCGTATTTTTTCAAGATCTATTTGAAAAACCCATCCCCTTTATTTGGATTTTTTTTTTCTCGTCATAATTTGACTCATATAAGAATCAGTAAAAGTTGTTTTTTGAAAAATCGGCTAGCGCAAACCGCCTTTAGGCAGTTTGGTTGCGTAGGTATCAAAAAAATACGGGGATTCAAAAAATAATCTCCTGAAACGGACATCCGAGGCCCGAGTTATGGCCGTTTGAAGTGTCATAAATTTAAAGCTACCTACAATCTTCAAGATGCTGAATTTTCAAATAGTCGTAACTTTGGCCTCGAACGTCCGTTTGACGCAATTTTTTTTTATTCCTCGTATTTTTACGAGATCTAATTGAAAAACCCATCCCCTTTATTTGGATTTCATTTTTTTTCTCGTCATATTTCGACCCGTATAAGAACCAGTAAAAGGCATTTTTGGCAATATCAGCTTGCGCAAACTGCTGTTAGGCAATTTGTTTCCGTAGGTATCAAAAAAATACTCAGATTCAAAAAAAAATCGCCTGAAACGGACACCTGAGGCTCGAGTCATGGCCATTTGAACTTTCATAAATTCAAAGCTACCTTCAATCTTCAATATGCTGAATTTTCAAATGGTCGTAACATTGGGCTCGAACGTCCGTTTGACGCAATTTTTGTTTTGATCCCTCGTATTTTTTCGAGATCTATTTGAAAAACTCAACCAATTTTTTTGGATTTCCTTTTTTTTTCTCGTCATATTTCAACTCGTATAAGAATATGTAAAAGGCATTTTTTAAAAAATTGGCTTGCGCAAACCGCCTTTAGGCAGTTTCGTTGCGTTGATCTCGAAAGAATGCACGCGTTCAAAAAAATAATTGCCTGAAACGGACAACCGAGGCCCGAGTTATGGCCGTTTGAAGTTTCATAAATTCTAAGCTACCTTCAATCTTTAAGATGCTGAATTTTCAAATGGTTGTAAATTTGGTCTCGAACGTCCGTTTGACGCAATTTTGTTTTTGATTCCTCATATTTTTACGAGATCTATTTGAAAAATCCATCCCCTTTATTTGGATTTTTTTTTTCTCGTCATATTTCTACTCGTATAAGAATCAGTAAAAGGCATTTTTGGAAAAATAGGCTCGCGAAAACCGCCTTTAGGCAATTTGGTTGCGTAGATCTAGAAAAAATACGCGAATTCAACAGAAAAATCGCCTGAAACGGACATCCGAGGCCCGTGTCATGGCCGTTTGAATTTTCATAAATTCAAAGCTACCTTCAATCTCTTATATGCTGAATTTTAAAATGATCGTAACTTTGGGCTCGAACGTCCGTTTGACGCAATTTTTTTTTGATTCCTCGTATTTTTCGAGATCTATTTGAAAAACCCTTCCCCATTATTTGGATATGTTTTTTTTACAGTCATATTTCAACTCGTATAAGAATTAGTAAAAGGCATTTTTTGAAAAATTGGCTGGCGCAAACTGCCTTTAAGTAGTTTGGTTGCGTAGATCTCAAAAAAATACGCAGATTCAAAAAAAATCGCCTGATACGGACCCCCGAGGCCCGAGTTATGGCCGTTTGAAGTTTTATAAATTCAAAGCTACTTTCAATCTCTTAGATGCTGAATTTTCAAATGTTCGTAACTTTGGACTCGAACGTCCGTTTGACGCAATTTTTGTTTTGATTCCTCGTATTTTTTCGAGATCAATTTGATAAACCCATCCCCTTTATTTGGATCTCCTTTTTTTTCTCGTCATATTTCAACTCGTATAAGAATCAGTAAAAGGCATTTTTGGAAAAAACGGCTAGCGCAAACCGCCTTTAGGCAGTTTGGTTGGGTAGATATCGAAAAAATACGCGGATTCAACAAAAAAATTGCCTGAAACGGACAACCGAGGCCCGAGTTATGGCCGTTTGAAATTTCATAAATTCAAAACTACCTTCAATCTTTAAGATGTTGAATTTTCAAATGGTCGTAATTTTGGGCTCGAACGTCCGTTTGACGCAATTTTATTTTTTTTACCTCATATTCTTTCGAGATCTATTTGAAAAACCCATCCCCTTTATTTGGATTTTTTTTCTCGTCATATTTCTACTCGTATAAGAATCAGTAAAAGACATTTTTGGAAAAATTGGCTCACGCAAACCGCCTTTATGAAGTTTGGTTGCGTAGATCTCAAAAAAATACGCGGATTCAAAAAAAATTCGCCTGAAACGGACACCCGAGGCCTTAGTTATGGCCGTTTAAAGTTTCATAAATTCAAAGCTACCTTCAATCTCTTAGATGCTGAATTTTCAAATAGTCGTAACTTTAGGCTCGAACGTTCGTTAGACGTAATTTTTTTTGATTCATCGTATTTTTTCGAGATCTATTAAAATAACCCAACCACTGTATTTGGATTTCCTTTTTTTTTCTCGTCATATTTCAACTCGTATAAGACTATGTAAAAGGTATTTTTCAAAAAATCGGCTAGCGCAAACCACCTTTAGGCAATTTGGTTGCGTAGATATCGAAATAATACGCGCATTAAAAAAAATCGCCTGAAACGGACAACCGAGGCCTGAGTTATGGCCGTTTGAAGTTTCATAAATTCAAAGCTACCTTCAATCTTTAAGATGCTGAATTTTCAAATAGTCGTATTTTTGGGCTCGAACGTCCGTTTGACGCAAATTTTTTTTTGATTCCTCATCTGTTTTCGAGATCTATTTGAAAAACTCATCCCCTTTATTTGGATTTCCTTTTTCTTTCTCTTCATATTTCTACTCGTATAAGAATCAGTAAAAGACATTTTTGGAAAAATCGGCTGGCGCAAACCGCATTTAGGCCGATTGGTTCCGTAGATCTCGAAAAAATACGCGGATTCAAAAAAAAATTCGCCTGAAACAGACACCCGAGGCCCGAGTTTTGGTCATTTGATGTTTCATAAATTCAAAGCTTCCTTCAATCTCTTAGATGCTGAATTTTCAAATGGTCGTAACTTTGGGCTCGAACGTCCGTTTGACGCAATTTATTTTTTGATCCCTCTTATTTTTTCAAGATCTATTTGAAAAACCCATCCCCTTTATTTGGATTTCCTTTTTTTTTCTCGTCATATTTCTTCTTGTATAAGAATTAGAAAAATGCATTTTTGGAAAAATCGGTTCGCGCAAACCGCCTCTAGGAAATTTCGTTGCGTAGTTCTCAAAAAAATACGCGGATTCAAAAAAAATCGCCTGAAACGGACAACCGTGTCACGAGTTATGGCCGTTTGAAGTTTCATAAATTCAAAGCTACCTTCAATCTTTAAGATGCTGAATTTTCAAAGAGTCGTAAATTTGGACTCGAATGTCCGTTTGACGCAAATTTTTTTTTGATTCCTCGTATTTTTTCGATATCTATTTGAAAAATCCATCCCCTTTATTTGGATTTCTTTTTTTTTTCTCGTCATATTTCTACTCGTATAATAATCAGTAAAAGGCATATTTGGAAAAATCAGCTCGCGCAAACAGCCTTTATGTAGTTTGGTTGCGTAGATCTAGAAAAAATACGCGGATTCAAAAAGAATATCGCCTGAAACGGGCATTAGAGGCCCGAGTTATGACCGTTTGAAGTTTCATAAATTCAAAGCTACCTTCAATCTCTTAGATGCTGAATTTTCAAATAGTCGTAACTTTGGGTTCGAACGTTCGTTTGACGCAATTATTTTTTCGATCCCTCATATTTTTTCGAGATCTATTTGGAAAACCCATCTCCTTTATTTGGATTTCTTTTTTCTTTCTCGTCATATTTCAACTCGTATAAGAATCAGTAAAAGGGGTTTTGGAAAAATCGGCTCACGCAAACCGCCTTTAGGCAGTTTGGTTGCGTAGATCTTGAAAAAATACGCGGATTCAAAAAAAAATCGACTGAAACGGACACCCGAGGGCCGAGTTATGACGGTTTGAAGTTTCATTAATTCAAAGCTACCTTCAATCTCTAAGATGCTAAATTTTCAAATGGTCAAAACTTTGGGCTCGAACGTCCGTTTGACGCAAAACAAATTTTGATTCCGCATATTTTTTCGAGATCTATTTTAAAAACCCAACCACTTTATTTGGATTTCCTTTTTTTTCTCGTCATATTTCAACTCGTATAAGAATATGGAAAACGCATTTTTTGAAAAATTGGCTCACGCAAACCGCCTTTAGGCAGTTTGGTTGCGTAGATCTTAAAAAAATACGCGGATTCAAAAAAAAAATCGCCTGAAATGGAAAACCGAGGCCCGAGTTATGGCCGTTTGAAGTTTCATAAATTCAAAGCTACCTTCAATCTTTAAGATGCTGAATTTTCAAATGGTCGTAATTTTGGGCTCGAACGTCAGTATGACACAAATTTTTTTTGATTCCTCGTATTTTTACGAGATCTATTTGAAAAACACATCCTCTTTATTTGGATTTCTTTTTTATTTCTCGTCATATTTCTACTCGTATAAGAATCAGTAAAAGGCGTTTTTGGGAAAATCGACACGCGCAAACCGCTTTTAGGCAGTTTGGTTGCGTAGATCTAGAAAAAAATGCGAATTCAAAAAAATAAATCGCCTGAAACGGACACCCGAGGCCCGTGTTATGGCCGTTTGAAGTTTTATAAATTCAAAGCTACCTTCAATCTCTTAGATGCTGAATTTTCAAATGGTCGTAACTTTGGGCTCGAACGTCTGTTTGACGCAATTATTTTTTTGATCCATCGTATTTTTTCGAGATCTATTTGAAAAACCCATCCCCTTTATTTGGATTTCTTTTTTTTTCTCGTCATATTTCTACTCGTATAAGAATCAGTAAAAGACATTTTTTGAAAAATTGGCTCCCGCAAACCGCCTTTAGGTAGTTTGGTTGCGTAGATCTCAAAAAAATATGCGGATTCAAAAAATAAATCGACTGAAACGGATACCCGAGGCCCGAGTTATGGCCGTTTGAAGTTTCATAAATTCAAAGCTACCTTCATTCTCTAAGATGCTGAATTTTCAAATGATCAAAACTTTGGGTTCGAACGTCCGTTTGACGCAATTATTTTTTTGACTCCTTGTATTTTTTCGAGATCTATTTGAAAAACCCAACCACTGTATTTGGATTTCCTTTTTTTTTCTCGTCATATTTCAACTCGTATAAGAATATGTAAAAGGAATTTTCTGAAAAATCGGCTGGCGCAAACCGCCTTTAGGTAGTTTGGTTGCGTAGATCTCGAAAAAATACTCGAATTCAACAAAAAAATTGCCTGAAACGGACACCCGAGGCCCGAGTTATGGCCGTTTGAAGTTTCATAAATTCAAAGCTACCTTCAATTTTTAAGATTCTGAATTTTCAAATGGTTGTAACTTTCGGCTCGAACGTCCGTTCGACGCAATTTTTTTTTTAATCCTCGTATTTTTTCGAGATATATTTGAAAAACTCATCCCCTTTATTTGAATTTCTTTTTTTTTTCTCATCATATTTCTACTCATATAAGAATTAATTAAAGGCATTTTTGGAAAAATCGACACGCACAAACTGCCTTTGGTTGCGTAGATCTCAAAAAATACGCGGATTCAAAAAAAATCGCCTAAAAATGGGCATCCGAGGCCCAAGTTATGGCCGTTTGAAGTTTCATAAATTCAAAGCTACCTTCAATCTTTAAGATGCTGAATTTTCAAATGGTCGTAACTTTGGTCTCGAATGTCCGTTTGATGCAATTTTTTTTTATTCCTCGTATTTTTTCGAGATCTATTTGAAAAGCCCATCCCCTTTATTTGAATTTCCTTTTTGTTTTCTCATCATATTTCTACTCATATAAGAATGAATAAAAGGCATTTTTGGAAAAACGGCTCTCTCAAACGGCCTTTCGGCTGTTTGGTTGCATAGATTTCAAAAAAATACGCAGATTTAAAAAAAAATTGCCTGAAACGGACATTCGAGAACCGAGTTATGGACGTTTGAAGTTTCATAAATTCAAAGCTTACCTTCAATCTTTAAGATGCTGAATTTTCAAATAGTTGTAACTTTGGGCTCGAATTTCCGTTTGACGCAATTTTTGTTTTTGATTCCTCGTATTTTTTCGAGATCTATTTGAAAGGCCCATCCCCTTTATTTGAATTTCCTTTTTGTTTTCTCATCATATTTCTACTCATATAAGAATGAATAAAAGGCATTTTTGGAAAAATCGGCTCTCTCAAACCGCCTTTCGGCAGTTTGGTTGCGTAGATTTTGAAAAAATACGAAGATTAAAAAAAAATCGCCTGAAACGGACATCCGAGGCCCTAATTATGGCCTTTTGAAGTTTCATAAATTCAAAGCTATCTTCAATCTTTAAGATGCTGAATTTTCAAATGGTCGTTACTTTGGGCTCGAATGTCCGTTTGACGCAATTTCTATTTTGATTCCTTGTATTTTTTCGAGATCTATTTGAAAAATCCTTCTCCTTTATTTGAATTTCCTTTTTTTTCTCATCATATTTCTACTTATATAAGAATGAATAAAAGGCGTTTTTGGAAAAATTGGTTCTCTGAAACGGCCTTTCAGCAGTTTGGTTGCATAGATCTCGAAAAAATACGCAGATTTAAAAAAAATCGCCTGAAACGGACATCCGAGGCCCGAGTTATGGCCGTTTGAAGTTTCATAAACTCAAAGCTACCTTCAATCTTTAAGATGCTGAATTTTCAAATGGTCGTAACTTTGGTCTCAAATGTCCGTTTGATGCAATTTTTTTTGATTCCTCGTATTTTTTCGAGATCTATTTGAAAAGCCCATCCCCTTTATTTGAATTTCCTTTTTGTTTTCTCATCATATTTCTACTCATATAAGAATGAATAAAAGGCGTTTTTGGAAAATTCGGCTCTCTGAAATCGCCTTTCGACAATTTGGTTGCGTAGATCTCAAAAAAATACGAAGATTCAAAAAAAAATCGCCTAAAACGGACATCCGAGGCCCGAGTTATGGCCGTTTGAAGTTTCATAAATTCAAAATTACCTTCAATCTTTAAGATGCTGAATTTTCAAATGGTCGTAACAAGTGGTATCAGAGTCAGGTGCAATGGTTTTTGATGGAACCAGGTTAAAAATTGGGTGTTCATCTTGGCGGGTGTAGCTCTAGCCGCAACCTTTCTGACAATAATGAAGATTTTTGTTGGAGATATTATTTCAGAGAGGTTCTTTGTGTCGAGACGTAGATTCCATCCTCTCTGTGTCGAGACGTAGATTTGATGGAGGATATTATGGAGAAGAAATGCAAGATCCTAAAGATTATGTGAAAAAGGTGGACAAATTTATTTTGTTAGAAATTCAGGCCAAGGAGAAGATTTGTTGGATTTTATTTGCTCTGATTTCTTACTATAAATTTTTGGAAAATATTTTAATATTTTGACTAGTCGTTTTCTTGTAGGAAAGGTTTTAAGACTCTATAAATATAAGTTTGTTTCTTCTAACTTAATCATCATTCACAATGTAGTCCTAGGATTTTGAGAGTTGCGGTTATGGAGGAGAATTTTGTGTACCTCCTTGTATTCCGAGTAAATTGGTTGAGGTTATTTCTCTCTATATTTTGTACTCTCATATTTATAGTGAATTTCTCATCCCTTTGTGGACGTAGATCGATTGACCGAACCACATTAAATCTTTGTGTCTTTTGATATTTTTCTCGTTTGTCTTGTAACTCATTATCTTTCGAAGTTTGCTTTGCTAGCTTTCGCATTACACATGCTTATTTTCAGTCTTAACACTATGAGCACATTAAGTGAATATTGATGATCTATGCCAATCCTCTAGGAGCAAATTACGTAACAACTTAGACACAACAATATACCTAGTTTGATCCCATAAGCAAGGTTTGAAGACGACACCGATCTGAAGAGAGCAAATAATGTGGTATTCCCTAATAATACAACTTTTTAACCAAGTAAAAACTGAGTGCACATTAGTTTAACTGCAACAAGAAGATAAAAACATGATCATAGAGTGCATATCAGCCACCCCCACTGGGGCAGCACATTGCTTTTTTTTACATAACATTTATGTCTTTATTTTACTAGCTGCTCTTCTCGATCCACGTTATTATTTCTTTGCAAATTCCTCCAATGCTTGCACCATCATTGCTCAGTGCTTGTCATCAATTGCTAGAGGAACAGATTTTACCTGGAAAAAGAGGGAAAGCTTTACATGAAACTTCTCGAAAAGTCCTCTCAACAGCCCCAGCCCCAAGCGCGGACATGTTTAGGCGTATAATAGTACTTGAACTGCATTTATATTTTGATTGAGGAACTGAATATGAGCTAAAAAGGACCTCACCAACTCGCGGAACTTGAGAATGTAAAACATCTCGAGGTATCGTCTAGTTTCACGCCTCTCGAGTTTTGAAACAAGCTTCCAGAAACCATATACACCAGCCAAAGTCATCAGCCTCTCCGAGTAAATTTTCCATGTATACCTTAAAATTTGGTTGAATATTAGAAAGTGAGCAATGCGGAAGTTAATTTCCATTCAAATAAACATTTGTTAATCTTCTTTATATACATGTATACAACTACAAACCTGTCGAGAATCCTTTGTAGGCCAGATGCAGATATATTTTCCCAGTGAGTAGGATTTTGTTCGCATCGTTGGAAGAATTCTACCATGAGCTCAGCAGCTTTATTGGGATGATAAGGATCTATATGGTACCCGGATACACCGTCCTGAATGATCTCCATAGGACCACCATGACAAGTTGCAAATGTTGGAAGACCACAAGTCATAGCTTCAACCACCGTGAGTCCAAACGCTTCATAAAACGCAGGCTAAAAGGAAGATATGTATTTTTCATGATAACCACCTCTAGGAGAATGAAAGTGGAGATGATACAATACGATACAAGCATCATACCTGAACAAATATACCTCTCTTGTCAGCTATATAGCGATAGAGCTCACCATTACGTGCCCGGTTCATTTGGGCTGATATCCATCTGAATTGACCATCCAAGCTATGTTCCTTCATAAGAGCATGCATCTTCTCAATTTCTGCTATTTCTTCTCTATCATTGGATTTCTTTACATCGTTGTATCCAGCTACTACAACAAGGTTAGCCAATTCCCTGAGTGTGGCATTTTTAGCATAGCACTCAACTAATCCCGTAATGTTCTTGACCCGGTCAAGCCTTGCCATTGAAAAAATTATCGGCTTTGATTGATCATTCAGGTTGCCTCTGTAATAAAAAAGAGTAATGACATCAATCAACAACCAATTTACTGATCACTGCCCATCAGAAGCAAAGAGCAAAAAACCAATACAATATTTTATGTGGTACTCCCTCTGTTTCAATTTTATTTGGAGAAAACCATTGAAAGGGTTAAGCTTTTACTAGGAGCCACTTTGTCCCTTGATCTTCCACCAAAGTCATCGATAATTAACTATGCGATCGAGGGTTGTTTATCAGAAGCAGGTGCAAGTACTAAGACATTGATTCTGTTGCCTTATTTGGATCTCGGGATCCAATGAGCAACCTTTATAAAGGTATAAAAACTATCAGCCTATTACAATGACATTTAATTTTGACTAGTGAAAACTTCAACAACAACACCATACCCAACGTAATCCCACAAGTGGAGTCTGAGAAATGTCGTATGTACACAGACTTTATCCCTACCTTAGGAGATAGAGAGGTTGTTTCCTATAGACCCTCAGCAAAAGTAAAAACAGTTCGAAAAAAAGAAAATAACCGGAGAGAAGAAACCAAGACAAAATGCTAAAGACAGTCACTAGAAAGGAACAACCACTACAACAAAATAATACAGCAGTAGAAGTGCAAGAAAGACTGAATAGTAACAGAAATGGAATAACAAGAAACTTCCAGAGTAATATTAGGACTACTTATATACGACTACTTATATGAAGGAAAAAGCAATATAAGAAAGCAGAAAAAGGAATTAGGGACATCTACGGCTGGTTCTCTTCTTCCCCTCATACAATATCCAGGGCATTGTGAGCAAATATCATTAGGAGTTCATTTGTGGATAATCATATCAGGCCCTCCTTTTCTAATGTAGGGGTGTTTGGTTCATTTTATACAAATCGTTATATATATTCCAAATTATGAGGACAGATGAATGGCCACTTACATATGCACTTCATTCTGCTCAGGATCAAATAACAACTTCTCAATCGAAGGATGCAAAGATGTCAGTCTCTTTTCCTTGTCAGAATATGGGAAGTAAATTGTCATGTCAGCTCCAGGAGACACTATATTGAATTTGGGATCGAAAACATCAATGCCATGGACAACACGATATAGGCCTGGGAGAGTGAAAGCAGTATGACTCTCATACTGACCAACAGTATTCTTCCTGAAACAAGCCGCTATCAGATTCCAAGCAAGCCATCTAATGTCTAACATCATTATGTCGCTTGAATATTAAACGTGTAAACATAGTGGTGTAATTAAGCAATCTGCATGAACTCTAAAGACAATATTATAGCCAAGCCAAATTGTATACAATATAGGATTCAGTATCCAGATCATGATCGATGGCACATCAATGTTCACATCCATATGGAATTATATACACGTGGTTACAAGCTAAAACAATTTCTACATACAATTTTTTACAAGTCTCAACAATCCATTGAGGATGTTACATTTCTCTGTTCTTTTTTCGCTTGCTTACAAGGTGAATAACATCCACATTACTTGTTATTTATTAACATTGGTCATTCATGAAGCAAAACATCTACTTATTTTCAAGCATCCAACGATATCAACTAGGCGTTCATTTTTATATTTTTTGAGTTTCAGCCATGTAAACACGATCAACAGGAAGAAAAGCCCAAACATATATAAGAAATAGACAGATGAAATGTAAATTGCCACACATAAAAATATAGTTGCAGTATCATCCTACTCGACAGATAATGAAACAAGTTCTAGCTCAAACACGACAAATTATATCTGATTACAAGCTCAAATCGTTTCTTCAATAACAAAATAAAATTGTGGAACAATTCACAGATATTATGACAAGGTTACCAATCACAGTTCCTCAAATCATAATATCGAATTAAAAATGGACTCAATAAAAAACCAGGGCCATATTAAGATGACTTACGTTCCTGCAATCTCTTGATAGGTACTAGTGATTATGAAATCTGAATGATTCATTGACAGTAGATCAGCAGTAAACTGACATGAAAAATGATATTTCTCCTCAAACTTTTTCCAATAGATGTCAGAATCAGGATACTTTGTTTTCTCCAAAGCATGAGCAATGGTACACTGGGAAATAAAGGTGGCGGCAAAGTATTAAATTAGTATTGCAGATACATAGCATCAAGACATTGTGCTAGCCAGGTAAAGAATCACGTCTTTCCTACCTGTGTGATGCCCATTTTATATGCTAACAGGGAGGCAACTAAATTTCCATCACTGTAGTTGCCAATAATCAGATCGGGTACTCCCTGGAGCTCAGCAGACATTTCACCTGCCACGTCCTGGTCAAGAATTGACATGGAAATGTTAGCTGGGAAATTTACCGTACATAGAAAGGTCCTGAGAAATTATGGAAGGGCGAGTATGTCTTCTTCCAATATATATAGGCAGAAAAGACACGAGAAGTGTGCTATCCAGTATGTTAAACCAACAAATGTAATTGATGACCAAACGTTATCCATTTATCAACGTGTTGGCAAACACAACAGTAGGCTACAAGTTCGCACAATTTGTACTAATTGCCATCGTTCGCTTAAGCACACTGAACAAACATCAGCAACAAACGGTGATTTCCAAAAGACAAAGAGGTTACCTCAGTAAACTTCTCCAGGTAAGGCCATACATCAAACCTAGATATCCATTTATGAAGGATTCCATTTTCTGTCCTAAAAGGGACACGTAAAATATGTGAGTATTCAGTTCCACTAATTCTCTCCAACCGCTGGTTGCACGTGGTTCCTTTAGCATCAGGTATCAGTCGGGTGACCTTTTGCAATCAAAGAAAGCATAGTTATGTCAATTGCAATCCCAGAAACCAAATTAGAGTTTGCATAACATACATGTACTCACAACAAGGATTCTAGGCTTGAAGTTGAGTCCTTGTTGCTTTATTCTAAGGAGCATTTCGGCCTCCAAAGCACGCACTTGATCCAGTATATAGACAACCTGTGAATCACCAAAAGGGGAACAAATTCAAGGAAAACCATGGATGATACTTCAGTAACATTACACAGTGCTTGGCACTGCCAAAAATTAATATTACTGAGCTTTCCAACACTGCTCTAGCTTCTGCAAGATTATACGAACTATATCAACTGCAATAGAGTGTGCCTGCTCAAGTCTACTGCAAGAAAGAACTGAATGGTCCCGTATTAACCTTTATGTCCAAAGTTAAACTGGAATATCTAGGGATGATTCAGCAGTATAATTTGCAGGAAGAGGAAATAAACCAAATGTAACAATTAGAATTTCCAACAAAGATAAGTCTTCTCCATTAATACTAAATAGAAGATTAGATAATTCTTTTTTTTTTCTCCAGTTCTTTAGATTGTAGGAAAAACTAGGTGACAATGTTTATGGGGAAGAGGAACTAGATGACAGATAACTGTTTAAAGGGAATATCCCGAAAAAAGATTGGAGCTGTATGCAAACGAGTTTACATAATACAAGACCCCTTTCTCCCTGTTATTACCTGTCCACCAGTGTCCGGCAAACCCAAGACATTTGCTTGACCAAAGTATCCATGAGGAGATAATATGACAACATTGAACACCATTGGTAATCTACCAAGAAAAGTTTCCAAGGTTGAGGGATCAGGAGCCTGAAGAATGTCAGAAAGCAGATGCATAGTCTCCAAAACACGTTTTGCAGTATCACCCCAACCTTTCTCAAAGCCCATTTCTTGCAATCTGCATCCACATGGTTCCATAAACAAGATTTCAGCTCCTATATTTCTTTAATTTTATTGACCAATTACATACACTTGTAAGAAAACAAAACAAATATGTACAAACTCACGCATATTCAAACTCAGTATAGGGTGTATCTGGTGGTAGCTTTGAGAGATAATCATCTGCTTTATTAAGAGACGACTCCAGCCTGGAGATTCGCTGTATACGTTCATTCAACATCAAGACCTGCATAGATAGACAATCCATCTTACAAATAGAAGTAGTAATACTTCTTGAACATTTTTCATGTGAGATAATATTATTCCCAAATGTCAAACTGTTACATAAACTATTATCCATCAAGTGGGAAAAATAAAAAGTAATGGTGTGTTCTTCATCCAGCAATACAAGTACAATAGCGGATAGTTTGTTGATGATGAAATTCAACTAGGACCATTTACATATCTTACAATGGTTGCACGTACCGAAAGATGCGAGTGGTAGACAATCAGGGACAAGCAGACATTTACAAAGGAAAAACTGGTCACGGTACTTACATTCCCTTTATGATTGTGTCCTCTAAGGAAATCAAGTAACGGGTCGAGAGATTCTTTGCTGCGAAACATGTTTGAGGACAAATGACGGTTGAGGAATTGGACTCCATTTCCAATGGATGAAGAGCGTGATGGACGAGGAACTGATGCATTAAATGGCTCAAAATCCAGCTCAAGCACAAAGAGATTATTATCCCTAGCATACAGTTGAAACCAACAAATTTTGTAAAGATATAAAACTTGTGCAAGTTTTAAAATGTTTCATATTTGCAATAGAGATGAGAAAGAACTTACTCTCCATCCACAAGTTCTTCTTTGAAACGGAGATATTCAGGAATAGTCAATTGTTCAACACTCAGATCATATACGTTAACACGAACATATTCCCAAACACCTGGCCTTGGACGAACTGCTATAGCAACAAATGGTGGGAGCACAATAGCTTCCTATTTTGACGACAAAGCAAAACAAATTACTTGTCAGCTAAACGAACAAGAAATTCAGTCAGAGACAAGTAAAACCATGGATCCCTATTTTAGGCGTAGAATCTTGGTGAAACAATGGTGTAACCTATTAAAGAATGAAACATCAAAAGATGCTCTGTCATTAAGCAACTTATTCAAACCTATGTTGCTCGGATTCTTCCAAAATGATGACGGGTGTTTGTCAAATCCTCCAAAAATAGTAGATTCTTGGAGGATCCGTCACAATTGCGGCAACATTTTTGGAAAGTTTGAGCAACATAGATTCAAACAGTAAAATGAGTGTATATTAGTCGTCACATGAAGACAGAGGCAGGTGCAACCTGGTTTATTGGTTTATTAAGTTCAACTGAACCCAGCATTTTCGTCACGGAGCTCAAGTATAAGTACAAATTTGCAAATAGTTTCAACAAACACTAAATCATGACCCCCATAATTATTTGAAAAGTGGATGGATTCAAGAAAAGGATTTAAAGGTTTGAACATATCATGTTTAAATTCTGAATGCGGGTAGGATCAGAAAATCGAAAAAGTTGATGACTGAAGATAAAATGAACACCATGTTTTAGATATTATTTCTTCAATCTTGAAGAGACTCTCTCTTCATACATACATACATACATAATAAAGCGAATAAAAAAAATGATTTTTTAAGTCATGTGTTTCAAGTTATACCTGAGTAGATTTCAAGATTTCACAAAAGGGGCCTTCTTTGAGCTTTTCACAAGCAGTGTCATCACATACAGCACTATTGAACTCATCAATTAAGTGATGAGGTTGCAATATCCCCTTCCCCTGCGCCACATATCTTAAAACCAACAAACACACATACATAAATCACTAAAACTAGATAACCCTTGAAACTTCTCCAATTATATTAAAAACAACACACACACAGACATAAAGTGGAACACAAATATATATTTCTCAGTTAATAATAGTTACTTATTATTTATCAATCCCAAATCAACTAAGATATGAAGAACCCATCAAAAGAAAAGAAAAAGAGGTGTATATATGTAAAGTATAGTTCATGTTTGTACCTCGACAGGAGAGCCACTAGCTGATTACGGTGAGCAGATAGAGTATCCTCAACTCTCTCTCTCATACTAGGTACTCTTGTGAACTTTGGATTCGACATTGATATGAAATACAATGAGGAGGAGACCTTGTAGAAGATCAGGAGGTTTCTTATACTATCTTATATCTAAAAAAAATATTCTTATTCTTTATAATTATTCTGAATCCTGAAATAAATAGAAAAAATTATGCAAAGTTGTACAATATATAGAAAAAATTCTGAATCCTGAAATAAATAGAAAAAATTATGCAAAGTCGTACAATATATAGAAAAAGGTGGCGGTTTGCTGCGTAATCCATTTGACTTTGGACCCACACAGCCCATTGGCACACTGTATTTCTGTAACAGTAATACTATCATTCTTTGTCCGATGAGGTCCCCCTTGATTTGTACTGTCATTTCATATTAGCTAAATTATTAAAAATATTTTTCATAAAGTAAAATTAGTTTAGTTTTTATTATAAGACAAAAAAAATACTTTTTATTTATTAATTTGGGGTACATAAAGAGGAAAGTAAGATTTAATTTATTCAGTTAACTTTTTTAAAACTTATTTAAATAATAAATAATAATATATAATTTTTAATAAATTTTTAATTTTAACTTTCACGACAAAATTTTAAAAAAAAAAGATAAAAAAGGAGAGACTATGATTAATATGAAACCAGGGTACATTATGTCGGAACAAAATTCGAAACTTCTCTTCCCATCCTATCCAATCCAATATATATCCAGGAGAAAACTGATTTACGTCTCTTCCTTCATGGTTGCCGATGTGATATGTCGCTCTATTTACCGTTTAAATTATTTATTCTTCCGATCAATAATAATTTTTCATTATATTAAAAATAATTATTTAATAATATTTATTTAATTTAAAAAATTAAGAGATAATTTACTTTTTATATTTATTTTACCTTTACTATTAAATAATATTTATCATCTAACATATTTCTCAAAACAATAAATTTAATAAAGTCAAAAAATAAAATAACAATATTACCCCTATTAATACTTTTTAAAGGATATGTCAATTTAATAATGAACAACTATTATTAAATGGGATAACTTTTTTTATATTACCCTTACAATCAATTCTTTTTGAATTGTTCTTTTTGTTTGTAAAATTTCCAAGAAATTTTCTAAAAGGTGAACTAATAAAATTATTTTATTATTCATGATTTCTTAAGTATTATATTTATATAAAATAGAAAATTCGATTAATATGGGAGGAAGGGATTAGGGAGTAGATTATTATATCTAATTATTTATAATAAGTGAAATTAATACTTTAAAGAAATAAAATTGTGTAGAAATTATTATCTCTGACTATTGTTTCATACATATTCTTATGTCTCTAATTACTTGTTCATTTTCTTTTTTTATTTGTCCCTCTTTACTTGTTCGTTTTGACAAAATAAAAAAAAGGATAATTTTTTTATCTATTATACTGCAATTAATTACTTTGAAAAAGATAAAACTTTTTGAAAACTTATTTTTAATTCACCAACTTCATAATTAACATGATTAAAATGATAAACTCAATATATTAATTATTATTTTCTTAATAAGAGTAAATAGACAAGTAATTAGAAACCGGGAATATATATTTTCTCCCTTCTGGTCTGTTCAAACAAATACATCATTGCTTTATCATGGTTTGAATAAATTCATTGTGCTGTCGTGGTCGTAGCTCAAATGTTGGCAAGCCAAACGTGACATCTGTCCATTCGGCCTATTAAAATAATGTATTGTTTAAGCTCTGCCAAATGTCCATATATATGCTCAACACACAAGACGTGTAGCACCAGTCATTCTTGTTTATCCTTAATCCTTTTTTATTTCTTTTTTAAACGCTCCATTTGGATGAATTTGTGCAATTTCATAGATTTATTGGATAAACCTACTTGTTAACTCCCTCCATAAATCCATAAATAAACTTTATGATTATTCCATCCCATGCAACCTAATTTTTTTGTGATTCACCGGAAAATATGTATCATATGTTTTTTTTCCACATAGTGCTAATTCAAGCTTCGATCAAATTTAAATCGTGCACCACAAAATTTACTAGGGCAGGGGCCTAGCTATACTATGTCTAGGATGTCCAATCACCCTTCGTCAGAAAATTGCATCATATATATAAGTAAAATAATATTTTAATTGATTGCATAAAACATTTTGAACACCCTTGAAACAACAAACGTTCTTAGCCATTGGATTTTCGCTCTCAGCCAAAGCTAAGGCAAACAACATGCAAGTGAGTTTAAATTCCCACAAGTCACAACTACATTTTATTTTTACATTTTCAAAAGAGCTATTAATTAATAAATCTTCTATTTTTTCAATAATTCAAAACTATTATTATCTATTAAAATAATCTTAAATTAGAGACATACAACTTAAAATTTTAAGGAAAAAAAAGTTTAGTAGACAACTATTGATTTTTTCTTTTCATTAAATTTTTAAAATAAAATTTAAAATTAATTATTTAATTTTGAAGTTAATCAGGAAAATCTTATTTATTTTTTCTATAAAACTATTAAAAGTGAAAAGGAATTCATATAAAATTTCTTTTAAAAATTTTTGTTTGATTTTACTCTTTATTTTCGATTTTTCGGTGAAATCTATAAGTATAATGTGATTTCATTTTATACTGAATTTTTCTTTTTTTTGGTCCGTTCACTTTCTATTAAATAAACATGAACGTCTATGCTAAATATTATGTAGTTTGATTTAAAAATTTTTAGTATATTTTCTAATTAAAAATAATAATTATTTATGTTACATATATAGTCTGAATTACAAAAGTTTAGAGCATCCATTTGTTATTTTTTTTTTATCTATGCAATTCTTGGACACTCTTTATGAAATTTCTGGCTACGTACTGCATTCGGGAGTGACACTAATAGAATTTTCTCCATACCCTGACTCGAATTCGAGATCACTGCATGAAGCAGTCCCACCACGCAGTCCCACCGCGTCATCACAAAACTGGTAATATGTATCATAGGTTAGTTGACTATTCCAGTATTAAACAAAGGGTTGGATGACATAATTTATTGGAGAGGGAAAACACATGTAGCCTAAGTCTAAAATACTTATAACTTTAGGCAGCTCTATATAACTATATTAGATTTGTGTTTGCCGCTAAAAGTTCTAAAAAAAATAACATGGTGTACAATATAGTAGTGTTACCAATCAACGGATCCAAAACGATCGATTTTCGGGCAATAATAAAATTTTGGTATACCATCCTTGTACAATGTATAATCGTTGTGTATCAAGTATGTAGACGTGATACACTAAAGATAGACACACTATACATTATGTAAATGGTGTATAGTTTAAGTATAACGATTATATATCAATTATACACGGATTATATATCGATTATACACTTTGAAAATACACCATTGGATTGTTGGAGATGACGATTAAATATGTATCGCGATTGCAGATACATAAACATATTCGGTCTGGACGTGGCTAGCACTTGGAAACCATCGCCGGTCCCTAAGCGAACCCTTGGCCTAACTGACTACTTAGTGGGAGACTTACTCAAGTAAAATGGGAACTCCAACTACCAAACTTAACTCATAAAGTCTCATAACAACTCAACATCAATAAATGTTTGAAAGTACTTAAATAAACGTAAGTTATAATCTCCAAGTCTCAAAACATCAACATCAACTTTTCATGAAAGGGGAAGGCTAGTTTTTAAAATAAATAAATTAAAATGAAATCTTAGTTTGTGGTGGCGCAACATAGGCGGACCTAGGATTCTCTTTTATATGTATATATGATAAATGACATGAAATATAATATGATATGATGAGCTTCTAAACAAAAGTTCTTTTGTGCACAATAAACATGAAATGGGAAGACTAGTTTTGAAAAATAAATAAATTAAAAGGAAATCCTAGTTTGTGAAGGTGCCACATAGACGGAGTTAGAGTTCTCTTATATATATATATGATATGAAATTATATATATATATGATATGAAATATAATATGATATGATGAGCTTCTACAACAAAAGTTCTTTTCATAAACATACTATTATAGAATTAGAAGCTTTTCATACGGGCCTATGGTTAGCCCACTCCAACAGCCTAGCTCCAAAATTCAATAGAAATTGATTTTTATTATTGTCTCATGCAAGTTATTATTGAGGAAGTTGCAGAATTTAATGGTTCACATAACTTTTGCCAAAAATAAATAAATAAGGTAGGGGATATTTTAAGTAATCGAGCTCATATCTTACAAGTTCCATCTGATTCTTTAAAACGCAAGTTAGAGTTTAGAAAAAAAAAACAAAATAAAATATTATCTAGTGAAATAGTAGCAATATCTTCATTTATTTAGCTATCCCTTTTTAATAATCTTGCCACAATCACTAACTCTAGTCCTGTACAGTCAATTAAAAACAAAAATTCTTAAAATATAACTATCTCTGTGCTTTACATATTTTTTT